>OX276378.1:9026832-9264062 GCA_946251855.1 Alsophila aescularia | reverse complement strand
ATGCATCACTCACTTTTCATTTTTAGGGAGGACTACTTGCTGTTAAATTTTAGCGACTTGCTCAAGGGCACCCAGGGGGTACGAACCTCGGCTTGGGCCGTCGCTTAGATTACAGGACATCTGACTAAACTCCTCGGTTAGACGATTCCATCGCTGCCTGCAGTGCAGTAGTGATGTCATCGTCTGGATCGCTCAGAAAATTGCGGGGGCGCCTACGGAGGGGAGTGGGTATGTCTGTCGGATTGTAGTCTGCCGCTTCCACGATCAGCAGATTTGAATGATGGGGAGCGGCGTCAAAGTAACGCCGTGCTATTTCCTTCATAAATTGAAGGATAGAGGGAAGCTCGAGATCGCAATGCAGGTCGACGTTCCTCTGAAACCATTGGGCGCCGACTGCATTCCGTATGAATCTATTTTGAACTAATACAAATACGATTGAATCCATTGAAATAAACAACCATGAATTCTGAAACCTAACAGTTTTTTAGATAGCACTATGTGGATTACTTTGTCAAACGCCTTCCTATAATATGTACCTTTAGATGGAATCTACCTGAAGTCCCTTAGAAAATTTGCCACATAAGTAATTTTTATTTATATTGAATGGTACAAAAGCAGTTATCAAATTACTACTTAAAAAAATAAACATAATTATAAAGTACAACTTATTAAATTTGATAACCAAAACAGAGTACACAACATTAACCAAAAATATTTATTAATAATAAACAACGTCAAAACTATAGTTACTGTTAAATAAAATTAATTTTGAATATTGAACTTTTAAAACTGCAAAGATTTTGATGAAAAATATCGAGTTCGGATCGGAACAAACACCATTATACAGATGACACATACGATGAAGTGGATTATTGTGTGAAACTTTATTGTTTGTAATTGGAATACTGAATAATTGGGGGTTTCGAAACATATGCTTATTAGTGTTGATATTTAAATGAATTAGTAGTGAATTGTTGAATTGCCTGCCACAAAGCCGTGCCGATGTGGATTCAAAATGGGCTTAACATGGTTGTAGAGGACATCACACACGACACGCTCAATCAGTTTTGCAAAACTAGGCCTATAATTCTGACAATGAGTCTTATTGCCCGACTTATAGACTGAATATTAGCGGAGCCCTCTAAGACTCTGCGAGGCTTCGACGTGCGAGTGGTGTTAATTTTAATTTCTAACTTAATTAGAATCATGATCAACTTACTAGATATGAGCACAGAATAAATATTAGTACTATAGAAAGGTTAGATAGCTCGGTATTTTATTTGAAAGTCATAACAGAGGAAGTTTCATTCACTTATAGGAGCTTGGCTGATTTTTTGTACAAGTTAAGGTCGGATCATCGGATCGGATGGTCTTGAAAGTGAAATGTCCCTGCCTGTTGTCCTTACGACCGCTCAGAATAACGTCATGGGAGAAAAACGTCCACAATTTAATTTTTATTTATATCTAGCTGCGCTGTGCGTCTTTGCCCGCGTGTTAATTTTTCCTGGATAAAAAGTATCCTATACCACTACCCACTATGGTATGCAGCATCTACATACTTACATAATTTTATTTTATTCTGTTAAATGTCATAATAAGTAATAAGATGGACAATAAGTTTTTCTTAATAATAATTAATTAATTGTGATATTATGCAATGTGTAATTTTTTATTTGTATATTTTAAGGACAATTTCATTAAATTTTGTGTAATCTTATAACTTCAATGTACATTTTACATGCCTCCTCACTTGGTGATGGGTTATGCCGCCTAAATTAAGTACATATCTCGTGTTACCACAAATTTTGCTAAAAAAAACTTTTAGGTAATTATTTAGCATACTTACCTCATCTAGGAGCTGAAAACATTCCCAGATCTGACTGAAACATCTATTCTGTGCTGAAGCACCCAAGCCAAAAGAAGCGCGGCCGTCCAAAGCGTCCAAAGCGGTTGTTCCATATTGGCGAAGGTTAAGGACATCAGCAAGACTTTTTCTGAAGAGGCGAAGCTCGAGAAATAGGAGAATGTTTTTGCCTGCATTTATATTCTCTATGCAAATATACCTTAAAAAACATTTAAAACAACATCAAATACTTAATTTTTGAAAGAAAATACTCGTTTGCCCAGCTAAAAATAAAAATTCAACATTCAAAAAAGCGATAAATAAAATTGTCATTACTGTTGGGGGACCGTTCTGTGGAACACTTTTAATCTAGTAGGTCCCCGATTGCAATGACAATTTTGTTTATCTCTTGGTTTTGACTTTTTAGTTCATTTTTGGCAGGGCAATAGTGTATTTTAAATATTTATTTCTATTTGATACTTTTTAGTGACAAGTTTTGAGTTATGCCAATAAATTATATATTGTTGGAATATGGTCAAGGCCTTCAATTTAACACATTATGTAAAGCTTGATGATGCCTCTATAAAAGTCAGCAATAGAATATGTCTAACTTTTATATTTATGACACAAAAAACAATTTAAATCGTTAGGTCATATTTATTGGTCGTACTTTTAACCTAGAGAAATGACCTCGCGTGCGATGCTGCGGACATTAGCTAGTTAGTATATTATAAAATGCTAAGATTTTTTGTCTTTTGCCTATGAAAATGGAGCCATACTGCCGACATGTTGCATTTAAAAAAAATAGCCCTTGTTACTTGGAATGATGTTGTGATGAATGATTCTAACGATACCCAATACATATAAATATGTTCAGGAATTTAGAAGTTATGGTGGAATATAGAAACGGAAACAATAATATTAATAATAATATTTGTTTTATTTACTTACTTGCTTCATAGGGTACAATAAAGTGCTATCTATCTATTTATTTATCAATCTCACATACATACAGGAACCCTGAAAACATTACACTCCTTTTTTGGACCGTCGTGTAAAAAGAGAGCTTGCAGGCAACTTCTAGTCTAGTATAATCGTACCTCATCGTAACCTGAGATTGCAGTCAAACGTGAAACTATCAATAGACATTAAAAATCCTATCAATCAACAAATCATTTTAAACCGCTTAGCGTAAAATTCCATCATTCCATCATTAGAGCTAAACTTGTTTGTAGACGTAATAATTACCTTCAACATCGGCGTGAACTTTATCCCGGAGCACCAATAATGCTAAACTCAGCTAGTATTTTTAATGTTAGTACAGTCTGGTGTAATGTGCAAAAAGTTGTGTTAAAATGATGGACAATGAAAGTAAGTAAACAATTTAAACTCTTTTCAACTTGTCAACTTTACTCCACAAAAATAAATTGCAGTTTAGAGTTTAGATTATCACATTTGCCAATCGGTTTAAACCTAGAGTATCCTAAGTCTACCTATAAGCCTCTTTTTAATTTCTGAGTGGTAATATAATTATTTTCTTATTGTGGTCATAAGTACATAACTATATATTTCCAGACATATTGTAGCAATGCTTCCAATTTTTTTTTTTATTAATCAATAGGACAAGTTCAATTTTATTATTACCGTGTGTGCACGATATTATGATTGACTATCAAACCATTTAAACGTACTATGTTGTTTTGTTTTTCGTTTTTGTTTTGCAACCTATTTTGTACACCAAATAAATAAATATATATTACAAAATATCGTTGCTGTAGATGCGTAGATGCCACGTTTGAGGGCCTTCAAAGCAAAGAGAATGCTTCAAAAGTCCTTGGCCAGCCTGACGTGTAATCTATGGGCTTGACAAACTGACCAAATATTACATTACTGCCGCGGTCTGTAATGACTGCGTTGCTGGCAGCGATGATGATGGCCGAGAGCATAGCTAAGTTAAGTTCGAGGCCATCACAGCGCGGTCAGCATTGCAGCCCTTGATGGCCAAGTTGGAATGAAGGCCGAGACCGAATGTCGAGGCCTTTATAGCGCGGACAGCAAGGGCTGCAATGATGGCCAAGCTTGAAGGCCGAGAACTTAACTAAGCAAAGCTCGAAGCCATCATAGCGTGGCCAGCAGGGCAGACATTGCGGACCAAGGCTTGTATAGTGCTTTACTCAAACAATGCGAGGAATTTAATTAAAACCAGCTTAGTATAATAAGAATTTACTCAAACAATGCAACAACAACAAAAACAACAACGACAAAGACAACAACAACGACCACAACAACAGAAACAGAAACAATAACAGAAACAGAAACATAAACAGAAACCGCAACAGCAGCAGCAGAAGCAGAAGCAGAAGCAGAAGCAGAAACAGAAACAACAACAACAATCACGATCACATCAGCTTTCAAACAAAAAAAAAACATCAAAATCGCTCCATTCGTCTGGGAGCTACAATGCCTCTCTTTTCGCGTTCGGGGTTAACGAACCCACGGAATAAATAATAGTGCTACGACAAAAGACGACAATAATGGATTTTCAAAGGAAATTGCTGACCGCAAAACACGACAATAATGAAATTCCATACAACTTTGCTGGCGCCTATTCAAGCAGCGCGGCAAGGTCGACTTTGCCCAAAGAAGGTTGTCGAAATAATGACCACATTACTAGTATTGTTTGAGTAAAGTACCTTACTTTTAAATTGGGATTACATTTGTTTTTATTGAGATAGAAAACGCAACCGGTCTTGCCCCGCTTTCATACCTTTTCAATCGATAGTAAGCTATTTAAAGTGTTCACTTACAGATTATAACATATAATGAAAATCTCATAGCAATCGTTTGACTTGTACCGGCTTCTGTAATCGCAATGCAGAGGTCGGCACTACCATGCCATTATGCGTAATTCAACATATTTGGCAATACCACATTCGACATGCTGATCTACATACAAGCATTGAAAATATTATATTTAGTTTCACTTCTCATGTTCGTAAAGTTCTTGTATATCTAGGCTGGATGTAGGCAACATAAAACTTTTTTTTATGCTCTAGTTGGAGTAATAAGCAGATGTCTCTGTAGAGCCTAGGCTCTAGTGCATAAAAATGGTTTACTTTTCTAATTCCCTATGGTGTCCGACCCGAGCTTATTGTTTCATGTAGAAACTTTAAAATTGTATTTTGGCGGGAAAACTAAATCGAGACGTAATTTTGCTTTGAATTATTTTCTCAAACTTGTGTTTATTCGAGTGTTAATGTGTACTTTTAGTGGAATATTAAGCATTAGATGTTTGTTAACGTGCACGAGTGTAAGTGATACAAGAGCAAAAAACGTGCCATTCCGTGTTCTCTCCGAAACTCTCCAGAATGTTTCAGTAAAGCTCCACCACTTCTCTCTTTCTTTAAAATGGGAGTCCCCACAAGGTTCAATATTGGGGCCATTCTTGTTCTTGGTTTAAATTAACGATGTTCCCTTTTTCGTAGAGAACTTATGTAATATTGTTTGCAGATGATACTTCTCTCATTTTTAAGAATGAAAGAAACATGAATAATTTTGAAGATTATAACATGCTAGTTTTTAATTGGTTTACAACTAATAATTTAATGTGAAATCCTAAATGTCTCAAATTCTCACTACCCAATGTCAGAGGGGTTCCTATGAATTCAAGTATTTTAATAAATAGTGAGCCCGTAGACCTTGTGCAGTCAACTACATTTTCGGGTATTAATGTAGATTAAAACTTACAGTTAGGTCCTCACATATAGTCCATAGCTGGTAGATTGAGCTCTGCAGCCCATACACATTATAAAATAGCATCCTGTCTTCTTCTAGGATATTAAAAACCAATTCAAAAGTAGGTATAGCACCAACGCTCTTGATGTTTTTTGACAGATTTGTTATTTCGTTTCCATGGCAACCGAGGTATAAGCTATCTCTCATCAAAATTTCATCAAAATTCGTCCAGCGGTTATAGCGTGAAGGCTCCCCAAACAAACAAACAAACAACGTTTAACTTTTATATATTTGTATGGATGGATATTTGTAATTTATATATGTATTATTATAATTTCTGACATTAGAAAAAATAATTAAAAATTAACAAATATATATGAAAGAAAACCCAACTACCACAATACTACTATATTCAAATACACCTTATTATCGTACGTACATCATCCTTAATATAATAATTCACCTTTTCTTTTATAATTAAACCCAAATCTCACTCCTCCTTGCTGTCGGCCACCATAGTTAGTGTATAGATTCTGTGACCATAGTCAAATCCGTCAATGACAGCGCCAAAAGCGCGGCAAAACCCAAGTCCTCTTCACTCAATGGCGAAGGAAATATATTCGTCACTGAATATAAAGATCGTACAGATTCCATTGACAAAAAGGTTAAGTAGCTAACATTCGGCAATTCTGACACAATGTCTGTCCTCAGATATTATATTGGCGGTAAGATACTCAGCTATGAATCTGGTTGTTATTTTCTGAAACTAGTAATGTTGCGTTCTGTGTCACCGAATCCAGTGTAAAGTGGGGACAATCTAGTGCATCGAGGACCACCAGACTGTGTGCAGTCTTCATACAAAAACCTAGTGGCTAGGCCGTTCTTCCCATCGTATACAAGAGCTGTTTATTCATTTGTCGATTCACTTTCAGATTTTTGCACTTATCTTTATATCTTAACTGAGAGTCATCTCTCAGATCAAGCAATCGCTTGGCGCTTCGTACTATTATCAAAAAACAGGTTGCTACGATCTTCAGCCATCCTTGACTTTGAAAATCTGTCTGCTTTGTTGCTTTGCTGTCGGCGTCAAGCAACTCATTCCTTCTTCGTCATGGTCTCAAGTCAACAGCATGCAACGCACTCCTTCCTACTGCATGATCGTCAGTCAGCAGCAGGAAACGTACCAAGGGGTACGTTTCCTGCTGCTGACTGACATAGTAATGTGACATAGTAAGGCCTCTTGCATGGTCGTCAGTCAGCAGCAGGTAACGCACTCCTTCCTATAGCATGGTCATCAGTCAGCAGCACGCAATGCATTCTTTCTTCCTGCATGGTCGTCAGTCAGCAACAGGAAACACACTCCTTCCTCCTGCGTGGTCATCAGTCAGCAACAGGCAACGCATTCCTTCTTCCTGCATGGTCCTCAGTCACGAGCAGGCAACGCCACTTTCCTCCTGAATGGTCGCCAGTCAGCAGCAGGCAACGCACTCCCTCTTCCTGCATGGTCATCAGTCAGCAGCAGGCAACGCATTCCTTCCTCCTGCATGGTCATCAGTCAGCAGCAGGCAACACTCTCCTGGCCCTACATAACGAATCAGGCAAGAATGTCCTCATTCGAGAAATGTTAGGCTGAATATCAATCTACAACAAATGGAAACATTAAGAAATGTTTTGTTGCTAAATAAGTGGCATTATAACACTTTAAAAATGAATTCACTGCCCTGACTTTCCACATCACCACATTTTTTGAGCCCACGTTAGCTCATCAATTTTCCTCTTTCAAGCCCACCTGAGCTCTTCAATTATCATCTTCCGAGCCCACCTTAGCTATTCAATTTTCACCTTTCGAGCCCACATTAGCTCTTCAATTTTCACCTTTTGAGCCCACCTTAGCTCTTTAATTTTCACCTTACGAGCCCACCTTAGCTCTTCAATTTTTATATTTCGGGCCCACCATAGCTCTTCAATTTTCAACTTTTGAGCCCACCCTAACTTTTACAATATTTACACTTTCGAACCCATCTTAGCTCTTCAACTTTCTTAGTGTCACATTACTATGTCATTTTATCTCATAACTCCTTATCTTGAATTGAGACACTACCAAGCCAGACAGACTTTTGAGCCCAACTTAGCTCTACAATATTTCGATTTCAAGCCCAACTTAGCTCTTCACCTTTCATAGTGTCACATCACTATCTCATTTGATTGCCTTTATAACTTCTTGGCTTGAATTGAGACTGCCGCCCAGCAACGTCGCCTAAAAGCTGACTCACTGTCACAGCCTCAGGCAGCACGCTTGTAACCATCATTTTCAACATCATCTACTGTCATGATTTCTGATTTTATGTTTAAATTGAAGGGTTTTTGCAGTAGTTTTCGAATTCAATTTAACTAATAATACTTCAGGAATATTTAAAAAGTATGGCTACCGGAACGTCAGATGAAGGTGGCGCCACCTGGCAATCGTTTTGTCTTACCATGATTCTACCGGAAACAAAGTCTCACGACGATGGCGCCATTTTTTCTGGCAGGGGAAAAGATTGTGAGGAGGTAGATTATTCAATTCTTGTTGAGCATCGGAACGGAGAAGTCAACTGTAAAGTAGAATATAAGTGACCATTGAAAACACATGTGTATTATGTCCGAAGAAGTTATTTACTACAAATGTAAAGTAGAATATAAGCGACCAGTGGAAAATACAAGCATTTTATACCTGATGGACGAATTTCTTTACACTACCATTACACAGTTTGGTATTTTATTATTACTACACCATCATTACATCATTGTTAAGGTTAAATTGCCACACTGGCACCCACATAACGTCTCCATAAAGACTCAAGGTCCTGGGCTTAGTCACCATCATACTGTAACACCATCCATCATTATAACTCCATCATTGATTGCCCTGAATGTCCGCTTCTTTACCCAGATTTTTATATGACACCTTGGAATGAATTCCTTTGTTCCCGGCTACAGGCAGTGTGCTTTTGGGCGCATGCTATCTATGTATAGTTTTCACATGAGTGAGCACCAACATCTTTTCCGGGCAACCCATATTTTTGCATTAGCAATCCATTACGACATAACATCTCTCTAAAACATCAAAGAACATGTTACTTATTTATCACGCTACAGGTTTTACAGTTGTACCTAAGTTTTAGGGCCCGCCATGTGGACTCGGCCTAATCCGCCGTGTGAGCTAGCTTAATAATACGTGGACCCCTTCTCATTCCACGGGTGGTATGAGAACCAACAAAGCGAGTTCAGGAAACGGGCAGCAGCACCTCCTGTGTAAGTATCAACATCTACTGCGATCACCGCGCCGCCTACCAAACGGGCGATTATGGTAAAAACCCTCCCTTTTATGGAATCTTGTGGCCCATGTTCAGCAATGGACTTCTTCGGGCTGATGATTTGAAGTCTTAGAGGCGTCTGCACTGCACATAAGCGCATTGTGTTACATTGGTTGTCATTATTAATTATCCTCTTATTATTATTTTTTTGTCTTCGTTTTTCATCAACCTTCGCCCCAACGCATACAGAACAACATTTGGCGATCATGGTTATTATCAGCTTAATACGCTCCCACACCAGGACTCGGAGTCAACTTTGAGAGTAAAGTATACGGGCCATCTTCCTCGACTCCGCACTGGCCGGCGCGCTAGTTAAGTCTGTGTTGTTATAAGTTACACGACCCTGTATTTTGTAGCTTCCAGGACATGCCACCGTTTTCCTCAACACGCTTCAATCCAAACGTTAAATATAGCTTCAGTTCCAATTTCAAGGATTCACTTTAGACACCAATTGACTCGTAGCTGAACCTTTAACAGACAAAAAATGGTTTCGGCAGTTAAATGCTCTAGATGTAGAATTATGATTATTATTATTTTGTACATTGTTAATTCTTTTCTCTTCTCCGAGGCGTTAAAACCGTATTTACGCGCTTATGGCCAAACGAAAACAGCATGGCGTATTTTATTATTCAGTTGATAAAAACTTGCGGACTTGTCCTCTACGTATTCAAAATTACTGCTTCCTGCAGCAGTATAAATCTAAGTTTGTGAATATCTTAAACTTCTATGCTTGTGAAAAGTGGACAACAAGTAAAGCCTGTCGATGAAATTACGATGGGTATCGTTTTTACAGTTTTAACTATACGTTGAGATTTAATTTCAATAGAAACCTAAACTTGTCTATTTTTCAACGTCTACAAGGTAAATAGTCTCATTTTTCTTGACATGTAACATGATGTCCGGTCTATTGTAGTGTACTATCTCGTCTGTTATTATGGTCCTATCCCAGTAGAGCTTAAAATCGCGCGATTCGAGGATAATTTCTGGTTTGTATATCTTTTAAGCTATTTTCTCACCTATAAGTTTAAATTAGTTGTTTTCCCACCTTTAAGTTTATGCACGCTATTTCCTCACCTCTATGTTTAAATAAGTTGTTTTCTCATCTTTAAGTTTATATACGCTATTTTCTCACTTATAAGTTTAAATAAGTTGTTTTCCCACCTTTAAGTTTATGTACGCTATTTTCTCACCTCTATATTTAAATAAGTTGTTTTCTCATCTTTAAGTTTATATACGCTATTTTCTCACTTATAAGTTTAAATAAGTTGTTTTCCCACCTTTAAGTTTATATACGCTATTTTCTCACCTCTAAGTTTATATGTTATTTTTATTATTGATAGTAATAACATACATTACCAACAACCAAGTGTTATGCAAGAGCGTCAAAAATTATAGTAGTGCTAACCGAAGTAGGTACACCCTATAATCTTATAATAATTGATAGCAATCGGAATAAGATAATAGCGGCACAGGATTTATAACATTTACCTATCTACATCTACGAATGTTGTGTTTTTGTAAAGTATAATCCGTATTACTACTACTACTCTGTGAGTTGTAGACCTCCCGAGCACTCTTTTTTTCTTCATATTTTTTTTTTGCCTTCTGTCTAGCGGTGCTCATCAGCGCCATCTAGTCACCCCATTGCAAAACCAATATTAACAACCATGGTGCTCCATCAATTGCTACCTAGCAGGTAAAGGGCTGATTCCACTGGTAGAAACCCAAAAGTGAGCAATTCACTGTATTTTGAGGAGCTATTCCGCTTATCTCACCGAAGATCCTCATCAGATCTTCACCAAATTTTCACGAGACCAACTCAAAGTTACTACCCTTCAAATAAAAAAAAATAACAATTGAAATCGGATCCAATCAATAGCGAAGGAAATGTCTAATAGACAGGACTTGTCATGTCACAACGTCCATGACGCATAGCAACGAAACAAACAATGAATTAAAAATGGCCGAGCTCATAGTGATGTGACCCAAACAACAATTTATCAGATCGAAAGACTACTACTAAGGTAACTTTGTGATACCTTTATGACGTCAAAGCGCTTTTATGAAATTGGATGTCCAGATTTTAGTGTCCGCTGCGATTTATTTGTTTACCGCATCTTTTACATCATATGTATAACTGTAAGTGACCTATTATTAATTATAATACTACGTCTTCTTACTATAACCCTCTGCTTCACACGCATCATCATCATCATCATCAAATCACATCATCTGCTGACAAAAGTCTACAGCTGAAGATTGGCCTCCCCCATACCCGTCACAAGCAGTTGATCGTAATTTTCATTGGGGGGGTTTTCCTATAGTATAAGATTTTATTAAACTTTGTAATATACGCATCTACAACTTTGTAATAGAGGTATATACATACCTGCTTATGTGGCTACGCCCACTCGTATCTACTTACTATCATTTTATCCAAATTATAATATTGTTTACCATCAGACTTTCAACATTTGTTAACTCTATTTACATGAATTACATATAAGTAGTACATTCAACATTTATTAACTCTACCTATTTACATGAATTACATATAAGTAGTAAAAAAAATAAAAAAACAGTAAATTTCTCATATATTTATATTTTCCTTGATATGTAGATTGATTTATTTGATTTAAAATTAAAATTGAAATTCCTGATTGCAACGTTAAATCAGACACTTTACAATAACCAAAATGCTCACTTTTTCAATTTAGGTTTTGCTACAATTTTATCATTCCTATTCCAATGCCAATCTGGCTGAATCTAAATGAGCGAAAAACATCTAAGATCCTACAGCCAACAGGTAGCCTTCGTATAGTAGTCATCCTTTTTCTTTTGAATTCATTTCTTGGTATTTTAAACAGAACATTTCAAATTATTAGAAATATATTACACATATAAAAAAACTACTTTGTACAGATATACAGGTAACTTAAATAATGCATCCATAAGTGGCCCGAGCCGTGGCCCTGAGGTGATTCTCGGGCGCGTGAGATTAGCTTTCATACGAGAAGAGGTCATGTCTTCTTTACTTCGAAAATTTGTTCGATAGATGGGACGTCATCTCGTATGAAACTAATCTCATGCGCCTGAGAATCACCCCCTAATTAATGTTCGAGCGTATCTTAAAAAATATATATACAAGTATAATGTCAGTTCGTATATTTTAAAAAGCACGTATTTAATTATACAGGACTAGCAATTTACTGCAAAGACCTGAAGTAGGAATTCAGTCCGTGATACTGAATATAATAGTAAAGTGATAATAACAACGTAATAATAACAGAAGTGATATATCTCATCTAAATGTCCGTTTTGGGTGAAATTTGTCAAACTTAAAAGGGCTATAACTCGGTAACTATTGATCCTGGACTAGTAGTTTATTTACAGAAGTAATATATCTCATCGATGTCTTCGTTTTGGATGACAGTTGTCAAACTTAAAAGGGTTATAACTCTGAAACTAACGATACTAGATTAGTACTTTCCTTACAGAAGTGATAGGTCTCATCAATATCTTAGTTTTGGATAACATCTAAGGCAAAGAAACTATTACGAATCAATAGTTTCCTTTTACATTTGAAAGCTGTCATATGAAATGAAGATCTCGAAGAGATCGAAGAGATCTATCACTTTTGTTAAGAAACTTCTAGTCTAGGATCAATAGTCGCCGAGTTATAGCCAATTTTAATTTGACAGCTGTCATATGTAATGAAGATCTCGATGAGATCTATCACTTCTGTAAAGAATTTACTAGTCTAGGATCAAGAGGGTCCGAGATAAAGCCCTTTTAAGTCTGACAGCTGTCATATGAAATGAAGATCTCGAAGAAATCGAAGAGATCTATCACTTTTGTTAATAAACTACTACTCTAGGATCAATAGTTGCCGAGTTATAGCCAATTTTAATTTGACAGCTGTCATATGAAATTAAGGTATTAATGAGATCTATCACTTCTGTAAAGAAACTACTAATCTAGGATCAATCGTTTTCGAGTTATAGCCACTTTTAATTTGACAACTGTCATCCAAAACGAAGACATCGATGAGATCTATCATTGCTGTAAAGTAACTACTAGTCTAGAATCAATAGTTTCCGAAATAAAGCCCTTTTAGGTTTGACAGCTGTCATGTTAAATGAAGATCTCAATGAGATCTATCACTTCTGTAAAGAAACTACTAGTCTAGGATCAATAGTTTTCTAATTATAGTCATTTTTAGTTTGACAGCTATCATCCAAAACGAAGATATCGATGAGATCTATCACTTCTGTTAAGAAACTACTAGTCTAGGATCAATAGGGTCCGAGATAAAGCCCTTTTAAGTT
This sequence comes from Alsophila aescularia, assembly GCA_946251855.1. Taxonomy (NCBI): domain Eukaryota; kingdom Metazoa; phylum Arthropoda; class Insecta; order Lepidoptera; family Geometridae; genus Alsophila; species Alsophila aescularia. The sequence goes on along the minus strand of OX276378.1, from coordinate 9,250,800 downwards.
TGACAGCTGTCAAATGAAATGAAGATCTCGATGAGATCTATCTCTTATGTACAGAAACTATAAGTTTATGATCAATAGTTTTCGAGATAAAGTCTTAAAATCTAAGTTTAATTTGATGTCCTTGTCATTACATAATTTGCATACCAAAATGGTTCAGAGACAAGTACTGATCTACTTATGACACTAAAACAAGGCTTACACTCGACGATTCTGTTTAAATCGATAACAGATTAATCTTCAAACAATATCGATTTATTTTCAGAGTATCAAATTGTCACAACACTATTTTACACTACAACTGTTATGGGCTGGCGTGACCCTTACCATCAGGCGAGTGACTTGACCGTCTCGTCACTAGAAAGTACTTAATTTTATTTTTTATTTTTTTACTTTCATATTTAGCTCGATGATGTCATGTTTATATTTGTCAAAAGACATAAATTAAACATTACGGGGGTGGCAGAACGAACACAGCAAAATCAGCGAAATTGATGTTTTTGTGATTTTTAATTCGGTATAACTCGCGATTTAGTAAAGGGTAGCATATTGATTCCGGTATTTTTGTAAATTCGATTCAATCTGAAAAAGTTCGCATAAAGTATACTTATGACTAAAAAATATTAAAAGAAATGAGGTAAAAATTACAAAAGTAGCTGCAGCGCCCAAAGTCCATACTAATATAAAGATTATATACATTTTGAACTCCAGCACAGAGCAAACGAGAAGTTTTCAGGACCATATGAAATTGTACGTGGCGTTGACGTTTCACGACAAACAAATGGCCATGCGCCCCTACATATCCCCATCCGGGGTTCTTTTCAAAGAAACTAGTACATTTACGAAACGGAAATCTGGTTATGTTTCGACGGTCACGCATGAGGGCTGGTGAAAAAACCGTATCAATATCGGTACATTCGTTTGCTTGATACGATGCCACAGCTAGACACACGGATACATACATACAAACACACACACGCCTAACTTACCTATTTTCAAGTTCGGAGGTAATACAGATTTTATAATAAAGCAGTAAGTAACAAAAGGTCCATACAAAGAAAAATGAAATAAAAAATGGTCTAGTGGACTTTAAATAAGCGAATGAATGAATTAAGCTAATATTCTTAATTTTTTTCAAAATCATGTCTGTTCGCGCATCACGCAAAAACTAAGATTTGAATTAAAAAAGGTTTTGGTGTACTACTACTTGGTATCTCAATCCGATAAATAGAAGCCAAGCAATTGATAAAAACTATTTGACGGATAAGTGAAATATGGTATTTTATATATTTTACTTTTGGTGCTAAAATAACACATAGGTTACTTTTATCCCGAAAAATGACCACGTGGGCAAAGCCGCGGGTGTCCCGGTCATAATCAGCAAAATCTGTGTTTGTGATCTTTAATTTGGTATAACTCGCGATTTGTACGCGGAGTAGACGTTTCCTGACAATCAAACGGCCGTGCGCTCCGACGCAGACCACGCTTTTTGTCTATGGTTTTCATTTCTTGCCGAGAGTTTTCGGTACGAGTGTTGTGTGGAGGCACCTTTATACGTAAACTGACGTATAACAGAATAGAAAAAATCCACTAGACTAAACTGAGAAATTAAAATCAATTTAGGTGTGTCAAACTAAAATTTAGTTTAGTGCATTGTTATCAGCTTGGAACAGGACTAAACTTAATTTTAGTGTAGTTTAGTTCGTGCCAACCGAATCGGTACCGTGAATATCTTTTTAGTTGACGCTGGCTAAATGTACTAGGCGTGCGGAGCCAATTAAAAATAATGAAAACAAAAAGTGGCGGGAAATAATATGTTAGTTTTTTTTAACAGTACATATTTAAATGTTTGGTCATGTTTTATGATTATTTCTTATTCTCTCAATCGAAGTGAAAAGCACAATATAAATCATTTATAAAATAAGGCATTTCTGTTCTCAGTACGAAATGTGAAGCAACTTGAAGGAGCAATCGAAGTGCAGTTCAGAAAGACAAATGTTTTAAAGTTTCAGGATTGTTGGCTTCGCGATCACTGCAGGTAAATAAGAATTCTCTAGTATTGTATAAAGTTATACTACGGCCCACGGTTTCACCCGCAGTGATGATTGGGGATGACACTTTGGTAAAGAGTAAGTTTCAAAGTCTGGCAAATCGACGTGAGGTAGCAAGCCTGTCGGTATTGTACCTACAGATTGCAATATGGAGAGTGTGCACAAGAACTACACAATCCTCCATCATCTTTCCATCACCGTACGACTAGACAATCAGCAAAGCGCCACCCTTAAAATACCTCGCACAAGAACAAAGCATTATGCTTCTTCATTTATTATAAGAACTGCAAAGGAGTGGAATGCCCTGCCCTCGTCAGTGTTTCCGGTAAATTATAACCCAGGTGTGTTCAAGTCAAGAGTGTATAGGTATCTACTAGGCAATTGTGTTACACCTTCGGCCACATCATCGCTTTCCATCAGGTGAGATTGTGGTCAAACGAATGCAAAGACTGTAAAAAAAAAAAGTACATACATACATACAAACTTTCGCATATAATATTAATAGGATTCGTTTTTTATGTTATTTCAAAAACCTCACAAATAATATACCTAGTATAAAATATTATGTATCTAAGCATTACTGGAGTGACATTCGTATATTTATGTATGTTAGGTATGTAGTACCTAAATGTTCGTAGTTCCTACCAAGTAAGTAATTAGGACTGAGATATGGTTTAGATTTAGATCCTTAAATTTATTTCACATAAAAAAACTTACCACATTTAGTTCCTGGAAAAACTTAAGACTGGCTCAAGTTGTGTTGACGCCAATTGAGGCTCGATCCATGTTCTAGGATATTATTATATATAAGGCAATAACAGAAAGTTAAGAAATGTCTAAGACAGTAGACGTAAAAGAACATTCAAGACAACATTAACCAATTGTTAGTTTATCATGTAATATACAAAATCAGCAAAATGGATGTATTTGTGATATTTAATTCGGTATAACATGCAATTTAGATTTGGTAGCGTATTAACTTGGGTGTTAATGTCAAGATCTCATTGAGGAAATTCTATATATTATGTTTTTTTTTTACATAAAGTTTACTTAATACAAAGTAAACAAAAAAAAATACAGGGTGGAAAAAAGAAAAAATCACAATGAGCGCCCGGAAAATCCATACTAAAACAAAGATAGGCACATTGTTGGAAAGAAAAACTTCTGAAGCTTACAAGGGTACCCTAAAGTCTATCACAGAGCGAACGAGAGGGTTCCAGGAAGGATCAAATTGTACGTGGCATAGACATTACATGACAAATAAGTGTGCGCCCCAACACAGCCCAACCCGATTTGTCTAGTCATCACGAACCGTTGTGGTTGACGTGTTCTTGAGTGGAGACCGCAACTTGGCAAATGTAGTGTAGGGTGCCCTCCAGCTAGATGGAGCGACGATATACGCAAAGTGTCTGGCAGCGGCAGGAAAGGAAAAGCCGAAGATCGCGCTTAGTGGCATGCTTTGAGAGAGGCCTATGTCCAGCAGTAGACTGAAGCGGTCTGATAATGATGAATGAAAATGTAAGCTGTGTCTCGTCATAATTCAATCCAACATAAGATTGTTTTCACATTGTTTAGGTGTCCATCCTGCTTCCACGCAGACAAGTTCCAGAGAGCTATGCATTTGCTGGAGATACCTGAAGCAAGTATCGTTGAAGTATGGAACGAACAAACAGAGATTTTTGTTGAATGTAAGTAACAAAAATCTTGAATTCGAAGATTCGAATCCTGGCTGGGGCCGCATTTGTTTGATGAGCTTGTTATTTCTCGAGTCTTGGATGTTTGTATACCACAAACACGGAGTCACAGGGAGCGGGGTATGACTGCGTACACCTTATTTTATTATTTCAGGGAGGGACAACCGCGAGTCTACATACGCATCGGATTTCTTGATACAGTTCAAATACAAGTGTTGGAAGAACAGTTGCTGACAAGGTCGCCAGAGTCGCTGTCCAGAGCTCCCAGGGTCGGAAGAGGGCAGTCGGTCGTGAAAATGTATAGGTACCGATCTTACGAGTATAGATTAGTATTGAGTATGGATGGATTTCTGTAATGGAAAACAAATTAAGAAAAAAACGACTTTAACTCACAATATCATGATACTATTATAAAGGCGAACTTGTATGTGTGTGTGTGTATGTTTGTTACTCTTTACACACTTCAACGGCTGAATGGGTTTGGATGAAATTTGGGTTTGGTACCAGGATAGCTTATACCCTGGATTAACACTTAGGACTATTCTTTATGCTGTGACTTAGGCTACTTTTCATCATCATCATCATCCGCGCGGGTGATAAAGCAGGGCGCAGCTAGTAGTAGATAAAACTAAAGAAATAATTCAATTTTAGAAGACTGTGCCAGGTAAGTGCCTACTTACTTATACTTTAGTCGGTTTGGGCGTAGTACAGTCATCAAAAATTGTAATTATTTCTATCTTATAGGATTTATAAAAAAATAAACTTTTCAGATTCGTTATAGAAAATGCCTAAGAAAATGAAGTACTTAATTCCGTCCGCTAAGAAGAAAGCCATAATGAAAACAATTAACTAAATTGTTTTCATTATGGCTGTAATATGGTTAATAATATTAAAATAATTCTTTGTTTGGTGTGCTAAACTTTGTGTAAATATAAGACGGTAATGAAGTCGAGCCGTCATTATGTTTGTAGGTGGAGGCGTCTGTCGAAGCGACAGAGAAGGTGTGCACGGCGCTGGGCGGAGTCCAGCAGACCCTGTTCGGCGGCATGTGGCGTTCACGACGCGGGCCGACCACGCCGACACGGCCTACACCAACTTGCCTTTAGCCGTGCACCACGACAACACGTACTTCACTGAGGCAGCCGGGTAACAACAAAGGCTAAAGCTTGGCTGCGATAGACAGATAAACATATAGACAGATAGCGCTGTCGCGGCGAGAGCGACGGCAGTACACATTTAAGAGCATTAAAGAGAGATTTCATTTAAGAGTGAGCGATAGAGATAAGTAGTGAGGGGTCATTGTACGGATTTATCTGTATATCGCGGCCGTGCTTTAGCAATATATATTTCAAAGCGATGGTAGCTTTAGGCTGGATTTAGTGCTCAACCGTCAACTGATCGTTGGTCACAGCCAAGCGTTTAGTGCTTAACTGACGACAAACTTCAGACGTGTACAGTTGCGAAGAAAAATTAATCCATTTGTTAACTCTGTAATAAGTGTGTACTGTTTAGGCGTATGATTACGGCACAAAAGATTGAGAAGATATCATGTGCACCCAATAATTGTAGGCCGGCTAAATTGAAGGAGAATTTTTGAATGAGCGAGCGCGATGCCTGAGCAAACCGTCTCCGTTTGAGCTTGGGCAAAAATGCTTTCGTATGTATTGTATTTATTTGTCTTTTGGTGCATCACACACACTTAGATATGTCAAACAGTAAACAAATATATAATAGTACAAATAGGTACATAATGTTCAGCTTATATTAGAGGTTAGAGGTCTTTTAGGGAATACAATTCCCTTTGTGTCAAAATATCTTTAAGTTTACGCTTAAATGAATAAGGGGATGTGTTATTGATCTTAGCAATATTCTTTCGTAATGAATTGTAATACCTAACACTATTACAGATAAAACTCTTGGACTTTTTGGCGAGTCTACATTTAGGCATAGCAATCCTGTCCTTGTTTCTAGTGATATATCCATGGCAACTGCTAACCATAGGTGTATTTTTAATATTATTTTGGGCGTGTACAACATTGTGGTAGACATATTCTGAATGTAAAGTCATTACATGGCATTTCTTAAAATTATTTCTACAAGAAGTAAGAGCTGACAATGATAGAACTGATCTTATTGCTCTCTTCTGAAGTATGAAAATTTTGCCTACAGTTGCAGCTGATCCCCAAATTTTAATTCCATAGCTCATAAGACTATGGAAATATGCAAAATAGACTTGTTTCGCTGCCAGAAAACCGCATGATCTTCATAGATCGAATTTTGGAGATAGCATAGACTGCTGACGAAAGTTTAGAAGCTAATCGATCTATGTGTGTGTTTCATTTAAGTTTACTGTCTAGATACACACCAAGGAATTTGACAGTCTTAACGATTTCCACATTTTTATTATTATAATTAACACATATTTCATCCAGACAATTCTGTGTACCAAGGGACCAAACACTAAGAAGTAGCCTATTCGAGTCAAACCAATCACATATAATACCAATAGATTCGTTGACTAGTGTACTGAGCTGTTTCATGTTTTTGTGAGAAAAAACAACCGATGTGTCATCTGCGTACATAACAACCGTTCCTTTATATTTTATGCAAGGCATGTCATTAATGTAAATATTAAATAGAAATGGTCCCAAAATGGAACCTTGTGGGACTCCACATCTTAGACATAGTCTGTCTGAATACACGCCATTAACCAACGTGGTATGGTATCTGCCAGTGAGGTAGGAGGTCAACAATTTAATGGCAGAATTAGTAAGTCCATAGTGACTTGGCTTATGCACTAATATTTTGTGATCAACACAGTCAAACGCCTTAGACAAATCACAGAAGAGTCCTAGAGTCTTCTGTGACTTATCCAAAGATTCGACTATTGTCTGTGTCACCACAGATATGGCATCAATTGTGCCTTTGTTTTTCTTGAAGCCAAATTGACTAGAATTGAGAAAACCATGATTATCGAAATATATAGCCAACTGATCCAAAATTATCTTCTCGAAGATCTTACTAATCGCGGGCAAAATTGATATTGGCCTGTAATTATTTAATTCCTCTTTTGTGCCTCCCTTGAATAACGGGATGATTTTACTAATTTTATTAGATCCGGAAACACACCATTGTTCAAGCAATCATTAAAAATAATGACAAGGTATGGTGCAATATCTCTTATGAGGTTACCCAAAAAATTTGTAGACAGACCAGATATGTCTAGGGATGTTTTATTTTTAAGCCTATTGAATGTACGTATTATTAAACCATACGATACATTCTTGAAGCCAAAGCTTGCGTCTTGTTTGTCACAGTGCATATTTAAATAGATTTTAGATTTTTGTGAACAACTTAGACCATTAGTGAGTATTTCAGCAATAGAATTAAAATATGGGTTAAAATCGTTGGGAGATAACATCTTTGTACACAAGTTAGGTTTTTCTTTATTTTTGCCAGTTTCCGCCTGTATTATTTTCCAGGAGGTTTTTATCTTATTGTCTGAATTTTTAATTTGGTTACTTAAATATTTACGTTTTGCCAAAATACATATTTGTTTAAACATCTTACTATAATTGGACACATATTCCTTGATCTTGCTATTGACAGCCAGTTCTTTATATAATTCGAATAGACGTTTATGAGATGTCCATATTCCCTTACTAGCCCAGTCATTAAACTTTGTCTTCTGTTTGTCCGTATGTCCGGCGGATTTCCGGCTGTTCTTCTCTACGGGTCGCATTTCTCAATCGATTCTCGTTAAATTTTGTGAGCAGGTTTGTGGTTTTTTTATCGTCAATTCAGTTTTTGAAAGTTTTCAGAATTGCGGAGAAGTGGGGGTTGAAAAGGTTAAAAAAAACAGAACAGCCATTTCTAAAAATGATCAAAAATGTCACAAACCTTTTTTGTTACCCTTATTACGCCAAACTTCAATTAATGGATTGAAGAAGCTTTGGACATAACGGCGGTAGCACCCATTACAATAACAATGTCTCTCAGCTTTTTGTTTTAAGGTGCGCGGTGAACATTTAGGTATTCAGTTTTAATTAAGCTATATATGCAACGAAAGACTCGTGAGTTCTACAAGACAAACTGAATGAGCCCAAACTCGAAGGGCTTCCATCATTTTGTTGTTGAGTACCTGTGACTACCTTCCGGCTCCATCATCAGACCCCGGATACCACATAAAACTAGATAACTCATCAAGACAAACGAAATGAGTCCAAACTCGAATGGGTTCCAACATTTTGTTGTTGAGTTCCTGTGACTACCTTCCTGCTCCATCATCAGACCCTTGATACCACATAAAACAGACATGATCTCATCAAGACAAACCAAATGAGCCCAAACTCGAAGGGATTCCATCATCCGATTGTGTAGTTCTTTTAACTACTACTACTACTACTACTGAGTTTTCAAATGTCATCAGAACTACACCCATGTGCAAAACTCCAGCATCTTTGGACGTCCTGAAAGTATTCAAAATTGCTTTCACGCGACAACGGCTGGACGGATATTGATGAAATTTGGAATGGAGATAGCTTACCCTAGAATAAAACAAAGAATACTTTTTATCCCTTAAAATTGTAAGTTTCCACGGGAAAACTGGAAAATGTTGATTACTCGCTGTAAGGGACGGTTGCCATGGAAACGAAATAACAAGTCTGTTAAAAAAACTTCAAGAGCATTTGTGCTACACCATTTATTTGTGCTATTGGTTTTCAATATCCTAGATGAACATAAGATGCTTTTTTTCGCGATAAATAGTAATCCGCGCGGACGAAGTCGCGGGCGGGAAAGCTAGTATGCATATAAAACTTCTGTGAAAAATAATAATAATATCTAACTGATGGTGAAAACCGCATTACATTCCGTTGCGTAAAGCGACTTTGTTTTATACTATGTATTGATGCACATGAAATCATATTATGTGTTATTTAACGTTAAGAGAACTGCCTACACATTACAAGGCACACTTTATCAATTGAGAACACTTTATACGAGTTCAAGGAGTTTATCAAAATGAAAATAATTGCCTATTAGAAACGTTTCGAATAATCTTTAATTTAACGGAATCGGCGCGGTAATCGTCGAATTGGAACTGGGGACCGTCTTTTACATTAATATAAAAGCATTCACTTTATTGAATATCTTATTACCGTCTTGCCTTTCTTTCAGTCGATTAGCGAGGTATCTTTTAATTGTTTCGAGGTCTAAATGATTTTATCTAAGTAATTGCAACATTTGTAGTTATTGTCGACGAAATGTTAATTGCTTTTTATATGAGCCCTGGTTTCTGCAGAACAGAAACAGACTTAAGACAGAAGTAGTAATCTGTAGACACGCAAATAATGGTTTAACAGAGTAGCTTGCTGCCTTGTTCTAACAATATTAGACAGAAGTAGTAATCTGTAGAGACACGCAAATAATGGTTTAACAGAGTAGCTTGCTGCCTTGTTCTAACAATATTAGACAGAAGTAGTAATCTGTAGAGACACGCAAATAATGGTTTAACAGAGTAGCGTGTCAAGTCTAATAGGTACCTAGACAAGCGTGCCACACCTTGGACCACATCATCGCTTTCCATCAGATGAGACCGTGGTCAAACGATTTCCTAGTCCGTAATCTATCTATCTATACTTATATTACAGCAGTAAGAACGAAAAAGTCTGTATAAAGACGATAATTTAAAAAAATATGTTCTAGTGTACTTGAAATAAGCTACTGCACCAGAATATAACATTTTAAAAAATCGTGTCTTTCTGTTTGTCTATATGTTTGTTCACTCATCACGTAAAAACTACCGAACCGATTGCGATGCGATGCCGATCATTGTGTCTTTCTGTTTGTCTATATGTTTGTTCACGCATCACGTAAAAACTACTGAACCGATTGCGATGCGATGCCGATCACTGTTAGATAGCTTAGGATTTGACTTAAAAATGGTGTACCTGGTATCTCAATCCGATTAGTAGAAGCCGAGAAATCGATAAAAAAGTATTTAACGGATAAAGGAATTTTGATCACATGTATTGGTATATTGTTTTTTTGTATAAATTGTATATAGGTATTGGTATTTTAGGTCTTGGAAATAGCACGTAGACACAGAATAAATAACAGAACAAACTTAAACTACTTTTAACCGATAGAAAAGACCACGCGTGCGAAGCCGCGGGCACAGCTAGTAAAAAGTAAATTGGTGTCATGAATAACTAACAGCAAAAGAAATTCATTCGCTTCTGTCAGTCGATGTAATGGCACACTCTTATTTGACTACTAGCTGTGCCGCGGCTTCGCACGCGTGGTCATTTCTCTAGATTAAAAGTACTCATGTGCTATTCAAGGACCTAAACTACCAATATACCAATATTTGATCGAAATTCCTTCGGCCGACAAATAGTTTTTATCGATTGCTCTGCATCTAATCATCGGATTGAGATACCCATTCTTTAAGTCAAACACTATGCTATCCAATAGTGAAAACCGCATCGCAATCGGTTCAGAAGTTCTTACGTGATGCGAGAACAAACATACGGGCAAACAAACTTACAAACAGACAGACACGATTTAAAAAAGTTATATTCTTGTTCAGTAGCTTATTTTAAGTACCGACCATACATTTACCCGCCAACTCGATGAATGACCAAAACATTGGCAAAAACTTCATAAATTTGAGAGAGGAGGCTTATGGGTCTATACTTGGATAGCGTTGTGCTCTCCCTTTTTGTGCAAAATGGTGACTCTGGCGTTTTTCCATCCATTTGGCGTATGTCCACTTTCAAGTACTTTGTTAAATAGTTTTACCAGGACCCCTAAAACTGTCTCTCCACCAGCCTTTATGAGCTCAACTGTCACTCCATCTTTGCCGAGTGACTTTTCAGACTTCATTCGACTGAGTGCCCATTCTACCTCTTCGAGAAGAATTTCTGGTATGTCATCGGCAAACCGCCATTTTACAGGTTTGGCTCTTAGATCTTCTTCCACTGAATCTTTACGCGGTACCTCTACCGCGCACCCTCAGAATAGGCGCGCGCAGATGTGCGGCAGTGAGGCACGTCAAACAATCTGCGTCTCTTGCAGCTCCTGTATCTACTACAATAATTAATAGGGAAGTAGGGATGAAAATTTAAACAAGACATAAGGTCAGAAACTATAAAACCTGGTATCGGTGGTATAGCCTATGACACTCTTGCGATGAAGACGAATCGATTAATACCACAGTTGTTAAAATTGGACCAAGTTTTTAGTTTGAACACATAACCGTTTTTTTGCTTCACTGTAATCGGGAAATAAATAGCCTATGACACTCTATCAATGAAGAAAAATCGATTGATTCCTCGCTTGTCAAAATCGGACTAAGTTTTTAGTTTGAACCATAAACCTTCCTTGCTTCGCCAAATTCGGGTAAATATAAATAGCCTGTGACACTATCCTGAAAAAAAAAACGATTGATTCCACGCTTGTCAAATCGGACTAATAGGGGCGATGCTACGGTGGAACATCCACATACCCACATACATACATTCAGTACACATAGACTGTTAAACTCATTACCCTTACCTTGCTTCGCCGTAAAAAATAAGGAGTCTATCGAAAAGTGAAGCTTCCAAGATATGCCGATTCGCTCGTACGTGGTGTCGGCGATTAATTCAAAATTTAAGGTTATCCACATTATATATTTTCCGATTTCTTTGTAATTAGTAATCTTATTTATCTAAATTATTAATATTACTATTTCTGAATTAGCCAAATTCTTCGTTTTCTTAAACGTGTTAATTCTGTTAAGCTTCAAAAACAATGTGCTTAGTCTTTTGTGATGAACTTGTTTATCTATCACAGAACACCAGAAATTATCCACACAATACTCATACGCAGCCGCCAGTTGCTGTGCTTCACACGTTAATTTGGCGGTGAAGACTCCGTCTATTTTAAACCTTGTTTGAATGTATTTCACTGAAATGTTTCCGAACACTGCGGAAGTCACGCACGCGTCGCGGTATTGCAAACAGGAAATTAGGTGTCCCGACCGAATTATACACGGGATATTATACGTCCAAACTGACTTAGATTATGTTAATACAAAGAGATGGTTGTGTTGTAGCTACGTTTCAGGGTATAATTATTAATACCCAACGGTTAATGTAGGAAACATTAACCGTTGGGTATTAATAATTATGTGTTGCTGTAAAAGCCCGTTCGTTAGTTAATCTTAGATTATGCTGTTAATCTGAGGATGAGAGGATGAGTTGGTAAAACGACTTTTTTTCGGGCTTTTAACATTAGGATTTAGCAAATGTTAGGTTTTATTTGTGAAAGCTGGTATATGTTGATTTGGTATAGGTTAGGTTAAGTTTTTCTTTTGCCAGTTTGGGGGAAATCCTCATGGATACCGTGGGAAAGCGGTTATGTACAGATAAGCTTAGCTAAGTCTTTTTCAATATTTACCGTATCTCTAACGTAAATCTAAAGATTTACCAATTGAATACCTAGTGGTTTACGTTCGAAATGACCGACGATCACAGAACTGTTTGGATACCATTAATATATGGTAAATCTTATGTATTTTTGGTACATCTTAGGATTTACCGTACGTAGTCGGGCTTTTACAGTAACATATTAGAAAATAATGAATGGTTTTTTGGATAAAAGAACTCAATTAGGTAAGTGAAGGTATTCAAACCAAGTAAGATCGTATTTCAACAAAAATAAATCTCTCCAGAACGGTAGGCCTACATTTATTTTATGCTAATTGCCAAACTCTTACATTAATATTAAATGCTCTTTACCCCAACAAAGACATCACAACCAGCCCCTGCATGTGATCCCCATTGAACCTGCCTAATTCACGTCACAGCCAGGTCTCGAGCGGTCTGACTGAAGTGCTCCGACCATATTTCACAATTATTAGCATATAAATATCTCTAATTTAGGCTCATATTTTGCGAAGATGACGTCTTTTGTCTCCGAAATATTTTGCTTGAAGTAATACGGACAGCATGTGGAGCGGGATAAGAAGTAAGGTTTTAATAAATCTAGCCAGGATTTTTTGTTGTGTTTCTTTCCTCTCGCTTTCCTGATCTATGGGAGTGATTACATGAAAAGTGTAACAGTGTTAACATTGTGTTGACAGATGTTACACATCATACGCGACTAATATAAGGCTCGCTATAAAAAGACAAAAACCATAGATAAATAAAATCGTTTGTTCCCAGTAATTCCGTGACGGAACTAGTGAGACTTTCTACCACTAGATCCTTAGAAAAAAGGTTTTTTTATCCCCACTAGTTCCGTACAGTCTTATACAATTTTAATGATAACCATTATTCCCCACTACTTAATAATTATAATATTAACAAAATTGTTATTGCACCTTTAGATTTATACGGTTATCTCTTGTTTTTGACCGTTTTTGGCAGGGCAGAGGTGTTTTATTTTTCCTTCGTTTTAGTGAAAAGTTATGAGTTATGCCTATAAATTATATATTGTTGTAATGTGCTCATCACGTTGCTTTCAATTTGATACCCATGTTGTAAAATTCTTTATTTTATAAAAAAAAAATGCTTCTATACAGCCGCCATAACAGATGAATTAAAAAAAACGAGATGGTGTAAGGATTCTAACGATACCCGATACATCCAAATATATTCAGGCATTTTAAAGTTATGGTGGAATAAAGATGCTCATATACATACATACATACATACATACAAACATACATGAATCCTAAAAGCATTACACTCCTTTTTTGGGCAGTCGTGTAATAACAAACACCATACGTACTATTATTAATTCTGTGATCATACATCCGTTTCAGGAAGCTTCAATTGAATGTACCTACGACAATGATTAAACAGATGTGAACCCCCACGCTCAGCGAAATATCACATGAGATCAAACAGCAGGTACGTTCCCATCAAATAATTTCGTCGTTTAGTTCTAAGTGAGGCGTAATCGGTGCTTACACTGCGAAAGGGCGCGTCTACGTGATGATGGATAAAGCCGTTATCCCTTTCGCAGCATTTGTTTGAAGGGTCTTATCGCGGATCAAGCTAGTGGGCAGGTTCTCAGGTTCCGTTGTCTCAAGCGGACCTATCATCACAGAGTAAGACGGTACCCATTCTAGCTCCACTCTAGCCGTGTGCTCAGTTCAATCTAAACAATAAATGCTGTAACTACGAGCGAGTCTGTCAAGCTTCGAGAGCAAGTCAAGAGAAGAGCAAGAGTCTGTTTTAGATAGCAATTCGTTCCATTTACAATATGAAATCCCGAGATTCTCTTAGGGAACGTTTTAAAGAGATCAATATTCTTACAGTGGCTTGTCAATATATATATGAAAATATAATGTATGTTCGGAAGAATATCAATACCTTTGTTAAAAATAGGGATGTTCATAATTTTAATACTAGAAATAAAAATAAACTAAAAGTGTCTGGATTTCGGTTAAAGAAAGTTAGTGGTTCATATATATGGAACTGTATACGATTTTTTAATAAGTTACCTGACGGCATTGATCAATTACCAATGCAAAGGTTTAAAACTTTTGTTAAAGTAAATCTCATAAAGTAAGCGTATTACAATGTAAATGATTATATTAATGACAGAAATGCATGGCCTGATGTCTCCAAGCTCCATGATAATAATAAGTGATAGCTTCGATGTTAACGCTAAGTGTATGAAATGTTATAATTACTTTGTACAAAGTTGTTTTATACAACATAATTATCGAGTTAGAAGTTTTTACCTTATTTTTTCCAGTATGATTGTTTGATGTTTGTGGGATATCTCATTGTCACTTTTACCTTTTATATTTGTAGTTTACGTTTTGTTATAATTGTGACATTTGAAAAAAACATAAAGAATGAACAAATATGGAAAAAATACAGCCCGTAGAGTTTCTTGGTGCTCTTTTCTCTAACGGGCGTATTTCCGAAGCACCGGTAGAGTCAGAAGGGTATTTCCTTTTCCAGTGTGAGATTTAACTCTGTTGGCACATGAAAGGGAAATTTCCTTTTCAAACTCAAAGAATACTTAGTTTATCTAAATTTGGATTGATTTGATCTTTTTATAATATTTTATGTATATCTCTTTGTTCGGGAGATGTTAATTTTGACTTGTAAAAGTGCTATTATTTTTACCTATTTACAATAAAATACTTTGACTTTGCTTCCATAAATCTTTAGTATGAGAAAAAGTACATTATCAAAGTAAGAGAAAAAAACACGACTGGCCTGGCAAAAAAATATTTTTAAAAACAATAATATAGCCTACAAGTTTTTATTTAACTTCACTTGTATGTACACGTATGCATGTTTAAAAAAAAAAAAACTGTCTAGGTAATCGTTTGTCCACGATCTCACCTGATGGAAAGCGATAATGTGGTCGAAGGTGTAGCACGCTTGCCTAGTAGATACCTATTCACTCTTGACTTGAACACACCAGGGTTATATTTTTGTATCGATGTACGAGTATCTATATCTCTATGTATTTTGACCTGGAATCTTGCAATTCAAATTTTGCGCACTTCCTGGCTAGCTATCCGGCTGAAACTTTCAGTGTAACTCACAAACCACAATAAAAAAAGAAGGAAAAAAAACAAATCTTATTTGTATGGCATTTAAAAGTTACGGTGGAACAAATACACACACACACATACATAAATACAAACATACAGTTTGGGCAGTCGTGAAAAAACAATGTTGAATCAGCCTGTACAGTTTTTGAACACTTATGCTGCTATGCTAAGTGATGCATGGAAAGGGGAAGTTATGTCCTGCTTTAACTAGAGGTTTATTTATTTATGCTCTTTATTACGTACTAGCTGCACCCCGCGGTTCACACGCGTGAGGGATGATGACGATGATGATATCATCGAATGTGTAAGTCCAGGGTCTCAGCTATTCTCGTTCCAAATATCATCAAAACCCATTCAGCTGTTTGAGAATGAAGTATGACGATGATGAAAAGTATCCTATGTGTTATTCCAGGGTAAAAGATATCTCCCTTCCAAATTTCATCAAAATCTGTTCAGCAGTTTGAGAATGAAGTACGATGATGATGAAAAGTATCCTATGTGATATGCCAGTGTATAAGCTATTTCCATTCCAAATATTTTCAAAATCTGACCAGCCGTTATCGCGTTAAAACTTCCCAAACAAACAAACAGACAACGTTTCACTTTTATATATTGACACGGATTCTTCCACTTCACGCAGACAATCTTTAAGCTCGTCTCTGTCCAACAACACTAAATTCTAAGCCTTTCCCCGTTCCCCTCATCTTCAGAAACGCTTGAACTTTAATATTGTCTCTGATTGTTGTTGATGCTGTGCTGGCGTTATGGAAAGGGCTTATGGTAATGTACGAAACGATACTACGTGGAATAAATGTTCCATGCTCGCTCGGTTCGCTTTGATTTTATGACGGCTCATAAGAGGATGACGGGCCTGAGGGTCTCAGGGAATTTCTTATTTGTTGTCATTTTATCAACTCATCCCGTGTCTAGCATCGTGAGAGGAAAATTAAATTCTGTTACGAGGGTTACATGATTCGGATTTTTAAAATATTTATTGGATCTTTTGGAAAAAGGCGAGTTCTTGAGTGCAGATCACGTATAGGCAAACTTAGTGTATGACGCCTTCTGGCCAGATAGAGCGACCTACGCAGTAAGTAGCTGACAGCAGTTACATGTGAAGAGCCGAAGATCAGGCAAGGTGGCGGGTATTAGGAGAGTACATGTCCAGCAGTGGACATAGGCTCATTCAGGCTGTTGATGATGATGATGCAAACAAGACATAAGTTCAAAAACTAATATGTCATAAGTTATAACATAAGTTTAAAACCCGACTACGGTTTGGAAAAAAGTAGCCTATGACACTCCTGCGATGAAGACGAATCGATTGATACCTGGCTTGTCGAAATCCGACCAAGTTTTTAGTTTGAACACATAACCCTTCCTTTGCCTTGCCGTAGTCAGGTAAAAAAAACTATGACACTATATATAACTGAAATCAAATCGATTGACAGCTCGCTTGTCACTATCGCTTGTCATGTCGGACTATTATGGGCGACGCCATGGTGGAACATCCACATTGCCCCACATAATATATGTAATACATATATACATACATACATACATACATAGACTGTTAATCTCATCACCCTTCCCTTGCTTCTTCCTTCGCCGTAGTAGAGTAAAAAGACTGGATGAAAAGTCCAGTTTTTTTGTGTTATCGTTTAATGATCGTTGTTTCAATTCATTTCATTGATACTAATAACCAACTTTCAAAGTGTTTCTTCTCATATTTGGATCCCTCAATCTTAAAATAACTTAATAAACTGAGGCACAAGATATCGAAAATATCGTTTAAATTAGTCCAAGCAATCTTGACACTTTGGTAAGTATCAAGATAGTTTGCCAATTACTGTCAAAATGTCTCATGCACGGCAGTGATATAACTTTGAAGCCGGCGCCGGAGTTTGAAACAACTTTGTGTACCTACTTATTTGAACTGAAACTAATTCTCTTTCACCTTCAGCAAAATCAAAGGAAGCCCGATTTGTTTCTGCTATTCTAGCAGAAAGTCAACATAAAGATAAAGGAATTATAATAATTATAAATCAAATTAAATGTTGATACACTTGACCACGATGGCTTGTTGCGTGCTATGAAGATGGAAAGTGGAATAAGAGGTTATGTAAATAATTGGTTTCGAGAATACTTAAATAATAGACATATGAAAGTAGTCATAGATTCAAAAAATAGCGAGAATGGAACGATAAAATATGGAGTACCAACTGGATCCATGTATGGACCAGTTGGATACATAATGCATGTTAATAGCGTTACAAATGTACTAAATAATTGTAGTAGTTATATGTATGCAGACGATATGTGTTTACTGTATGGTGACAAAAATTCGAATGTTCAAGAGGATTTTGATAATGTCGTAAAATGGGTACACGATAACGGAATTATAATAAATATAACTAAAACTAAAATTATTCGATTGTACTCACCATACAATAAGGATATAAAAAATAATATAAAAATACGGTCACTGGTATAATTGTTTGCATACTAGTTCAATTAATTGTCAATGTATTGTACTAGAAGAAGTTAAGCAATTTAAATATCTTGGCCTCGCTACAGATACACATTTTTCATGGAAAGTTCACATAAATAATGTGTGTAATAAACTTAGAATTTTGTTAGGAAAACTTTATCAATTGTCTAAAATAATAAATAGAGGCACCCTGTACAGTGTGTATTACGCATTAGTCGATGCGATTATCAGCTATGGCTTGAGTTGCTACGGGCTTACGTTCCCAACGTACCTACGACAAGTTAAATCTACAAACTAGAATATTAAAACTATTGCTAAACAAGAAAGCTAAAGAAGAATTAAATAAAGAGTACTTCAAACTTTTCAAAATATGTAAGGTATTACCAGTAAAGTACATTACATGATTATAATGGAACACTTTCAGATCAGTACATTTAAAAAGGAAATACAATTTAACTATCCAACTCGGAAAGCAACTAAGCCACAGCAGGCTTTAGAATATAATGTTCATAATTATTATGGGCAACGTATGCGGAAATGGCTAGTACCCAAATTGTACAACGATCTATCTAGCGAATTTGTCGATAAATATTTAACTAGACATTCTTTAAAGCAGCATTGAAAAAAAGGCTATTACATAATATTGAAGACTAATACCTAAAAGTCTTTAATATGCATTATATTAAGTATTTTTTTATAATTAGATGTACTTACAAGTCCTTTAATACCTACGTATATAAAACTAATATTAATTACATAGTTATAACATTACATGAGTGTTATCTTCTGCCTACAAACTACTTTGCAGTTTGGCAGAATATTGTTTTATAAGATTTGAAAAGAAGAAAGAAAGAAAGAAAATCAAATTATTTGCAAAAAATAACATTTAGAACAATGACTATGTTATTTATTTTTGAGCCCTCTCTTGAATACTGGGTTATCCTTTGCCATATTATTACTGTTTTTTTTTTGGTTGGCTGGATGGTTCGTCCAATTGCGATCACTTTTATTTTACTCGAAATAAAATGAGATGCTTTTATTGAGATTCAAATGATAATAATAACAGAACACAGAAAAAAAAATTAGGGGTACTAAAAACTGAACTTGATATGCGAGAAGACTATTAAAGTGGCAGTTCTTTTTCTTATATCCTTCTTTATTTCTTCTTTTTCTTTTTTTTTTACCTTTTTTTGAATTCCTGACTCGGTACGCGACAACCGGATCATGTCTCGTAGTACTTTCGTCGGCAGTCACCTGTTTTACGCAAAATTAAGAACCCCATCTTTAAAATCGTTATAGATCCTAAATGCAACTAAATGATCCAAAGTGGTCATTCGAAATGGAAAAAGATAAGAGAAACCTAAAGATGATTTTCAAATACCTATTCAATGATACCCCTCTTGACATAGTTCGTCGACTTAATTTTAATTAATTTTCGCCATATTGCGAAAATTAATTAAAATTAAGTCGACGAACTATGGCATCTGTTTGTCGCCATATTGAATTTTGATTACTGTCATGTCTTTAGTAGCACTCGCAAGATTAGACAAATTGATTGACGTAATAATCATCAAAATCAGTTCACACTTTTGGTCAGTGCCAGAAAGTAACAAATATACATAGTCTGATAACACATACCCTCCGCTCATTCTTTTCAATTTTGTATTAGCTTATTTAGCCATTTTTACGTGCAGAACACGCCTGACATATTTATTTTTACACGACTGCCCAAAAATTGAGTTTAATGTTTTCAGGGTTCATGTATGTATGTATGTATGTATGTATGTATGTATGTGAGTTTCTTTAATCCATCATAACTTTTAAATTCCGTAACAGATTTAAATGTATGGGGTATCGTTAGAATCCCTACATCATCCCGAGTAACAAAGGCATTTTTTTTAATAGTTACTTTTTTGTCGTTATTTTTCTCTTACTGTTTGCGACGACACTAAAACAACTTAAGACCTAGAACATAAGTGAATAGATTAAGCTATAGTTTGTACATACGTTTTACACAATAATAAATGCTGATTTGGGGTTGTTTGATTGGTAGGGTCTATGAGAGCGAAAATAAATAGGTAATACAGACGACAAAAACATTAAGAATTAAAGGCTAAAATAGGATTACAAAGACAGAGAGGGAGCGACGTGCGAGCGAGAGACACTGCTCGCCACTCCCACCGCTCGCGCTGCGGCTGACCGCCGCGAGACAACAGTGCGAATCAACCGCATAAATACAGGAACATTTTAGCCCGAAATTCATTCCATCGCCAGCAGCCGTCGAGTAAACATCTCTACTAGAACTCGCTCTCAAGACCTCTCCAGAACAACCCAGGGTCGGAACCCTGAACCAAGGCGACTTTTCTTCATCAACCCAGTGCCCGTTCCATCGACCAAACGAGCGCCATCGACCACGGTCGGTCACTTTCCGACTTCCGCATCAGCTATACAGTCCACTAATCGACTGGTGGCTGGCCGAGCGGTGGCGCTCAGGAACACTTACCTTGTTGATTTATTTGTTCTTCCTCATTTGAGACATATTATTGAAACTGTGTTCGAGAGAAGGTACTTTTCGTAATACAAACCAATCAAACCAATAAAGAAAACGGTAACAAACACACGAACTCTAGTTAGTGAGGTTACCATCCCGACCGGTAGATACTGCAATATTATAATGTTGGCAATAGAAACGAGATCATCTTCCCTGTATTTTTTCCGCCGCAGAGACTTAAGCAGTAACAATAAAACAGTCGTTAGGAGAGTAATAAAATCGCGGACGCGACCGGAGCGATGCAACTAACGCTCGAGAGTTTATGGCCGAGACCGTAGTTTTATTATTTATTCTATGCTGTTTTATTATTTGCATGAAACTAGACTAATGCAAAAGCTTTTAATCTTTGGGATGTAAGTAGGGAAGACAATCTTGGTCCTGCAAAGGTGTGGCATTATGTCTTTGATTAGTTGGTATTGATATGTTTTGGTGATGTAAGTTGACGAAATTGATCTTTGCTTATTATCTTTATGATTGTTTAACGATTGATAATGCAATCAAGAGTAGGCAAGAAGATTATTATTATTTAAAAAAATATAGAGCCCCCACCGCGAAGCAAACTTGTGCATATCGATACCTCTGGGCTCAAAGGTCGTAAAGGACATTTGGGCGAAAATGCGTATTTAACAAGGTTTTAGTCAGTTTTTAATTCTCTATCGATCTGTGTATTCCGTTTTAAGAAATTCTCAAAAAAAAAATGCTGTTCCGACCCACATAATTTGATACGATAAACCAACCGAGTTTACCGAGAAAATATGGACGTAAATAACACTTAGTTGCTAAAGTATATTCATTTTAGTTGTAAAGCAATATATAAAACAACTATTGGGCATAAAATACATTTAAATTATCAACTGTCTTATACCACCTCAGGTGGTTATTATAAGTCACCACAAAATTAGGAGGTAAAGGACATCATCTTTACAAATTGTCTTTTACACCCATACAATTTAAAATAAAAAAATAAAAGTGTCTTTTACTAACTAATTTCACTTTTATTATGTGCTACCACTAAGGGCGTATATAAACGTAAGTGAGGAATGGTGTCCCATAAATCCTAGAATATTAAAACAACAACAAATTTTCAGATTTATTTTGTTGTTGTTTGAACATTCTAGGATTTACTACCTAACTTAATAAAAATTAAACCCTTTACACAAAACGATAAACTCACAATTTTGTGAAATGTTTTATAACGATGCTCGAAATTTCAAGATTTTGTCTCAATTTCCAAGCTTACGTATTCACTTCATATCGTTGAATTTGATTTCTGTACATTAACATTCAACCCCTACGTAATGAAAATGTCTCTAATACTCGTTATAATTTACCTATAATAAAATACAATACATGTTCCTAGTCTCAGTATAGTAGGTAGGTATGGGCTGTGCGCTGAATCACTCAGTCAATTTCTCATTAATTACTATACTACTACTACTATATAGAAAAAGAAAGTCGAGAGTAATACTAAAAAACACCAAATGGCGTCGCATTGTTAATAGACTTAGCCATCTGGAATAATAGTTATATAGTTGAGGATAAGGAAGACTTCATCAGGTAGCTCAGACCTTTAATCATATAATGAATCAGTAATAATGATGATGAGATACAAAATATCAACAAGAAAAAGAAGAAGAGGAAGAAGAAAAGTGAGACTAATAATTCAGTAATAAAAAAAAGAGAAACCGATTAACAACCGCAAAGTAAATAAAAATTAAAGAAAAAAGACATAGTTTATGAGAATAGAAATGCATCCATGTACCCCTAGTAAGTGTGCCAGAGGATGCTATGACATTTATAAGAAAGGCGAACTTCTCTATTCGAATATTATTGTATCTGGACTCGCAGCGTAGAAAAGATTGGATATGCGCTCTGCTCATAGAAATATAATAAAAAAAAAGAAAACATAATGATTTCAGCCGAAGAAATATTACGCATGAGTATTTTATCAATGACGGTGAAGGTCACAAGCAAGTATGCTAGAAATTATTGATTGATACCTTGGCTATTACTTAAAATTTATTATTTACACCTTAGAACATGCTAAAGAAGACATGTCCCAAAAAGATTTTCGAAAACCTAACGTACCTAAGGCCGCCTATTGTACAACATTAGATTTTATGTATCATTACTGTTATGTTGTTTTTTATTGTAATGTGTTCAATAAAGAGTTATTGTATTGTATTGTATCTAAAAAATATAGTGATGAAGCAAAAGTGTTTACAAAGAACTTTATTGAGAAGCTGCCAGCAGTACCATCGCACTACATTAGAAAAAAAACTAATAGAACTTATCTTCGTCAGGAAATTATAAACATTATGTAACTTATATCAAATGTAGTTATCTAGTACAGGGTATCCTAGTTTGGGGCTAGGTAATTGGTGTGGAACTGTCCCGAATATATTTATTTATTTTAATATTGTACTGAACAAGAACAGCAGGCACTAAGTGAGAACGCATTCCCAACTATTTTTAAAGAGTATAATATAAGCTTTTTCATACCTTAAAAAGGCAAATGCCTAACTTGCGTCAAAACAGAGATTAATAAAGACCAAATGAGCGGTAAAGACAAAGATCTACTGAACTCTCATCACAAGAAAGCTACTTATAAAAGATTTAATATACATCAAACCCTTAATTTACCCAACAATGAAACTGTAACCTGCAGTTTTGACTTACAAAAAGTCCTGAATACACCACATGGACATATAATGATTTTACACTATTCAAGAAAATATTTGGTGTTTAATTTCACCATATATGTAAGTCGCTTACAGGATGTTAATTAAATATAAATAAAACGGCTAAAAACTCGGCTGTGTTGCGTGCTGACGTTCGTAGCGCTCGTCGCGGCTTGTCGGCTTAACTCTCCCAGATGAAGGACTTCAAAATAGTCTGAAACTGGTCGGAGTATTTCCGATCTTATTTTTCGTGACTTTTTAGCCGTTTTATTTATATTTAATATGAATATCACTCGCGTTAGTTTTCAAAATCAAATAGGATGTTAATTGTTATATGTGGGGAGAATGTGATGGTACTTTCATATATGTGACTTTCATATATGGTGAAATTAAACACCGAATATTTTCTTGAATCCTTGAATATTTTCTTGAAATTCCTCCCTAGGAAGCAACGAAATTTCAACTTGCTTAATGAAATATCTTGAAGAAAAGGACAAAATGGGCGTAAAACATGAATAATAATCAGAATAATCAGAATAATCAATTTATTGGTAATAATTATTACAGGTCAATATTGTAAATTAAAAATAAACATAAAAAGTAAAAGAAATATCAAATTATAATAATAACATTTTTTCCAATAATAATAATAACAATAATAACATTGAATTATCGATGTACTGGTATAAATTCCGTTACATCGTAGAACGCCTTCTCAATCAGCCATACTTTAATTTTGCTTTTAAAGGATTCCAAGCTAGGCGCATCTTTGACCTGATCCGGCAGGCGATTGTAAATAGACGGCCCCAGGACCTGAGCGAGTCTATTAGATTTTGTCAGCCTATGAGAGACCAACCCCGCACCACGCCCCGCTTACCCGCACCACGTGTGTTGTGGCCGTGAGTTTGGTTCTCTCCGCGCGTCCTAAATGTTGTGAGGTTTTGCCTCACATACATTGCAACTTGCATGATTGTTATCGAGGGCAGCGTGAGAATCTGTAATGATGTAAAGTATGGCTTCACCGACGTCACCCGCGACACCCTCACAATCGCCCTCACAGCACGCTTCTGCATACGGAAGGCGCGTCCCCTGTCGGCGGCGCGCCCCCACAACTCCGCTCCATACTGTAAAAGGGAGTGTACAGTCGCAAAGTAGCAAGTGAGTACGATGTCAGCAGATATCACACGAGACAACCTACCTAACGCATAGCACGCACTGCCCAATTTAGCACACAGTTTGTCGATGTGATTCATCCAAGTTAAGCTTCGATCTATTTGAAAACCCAGAAACGCGATTGACTGTACTTGCTCAATAGGTGTAGCGCCGATCGATACAGAGAGGTCTCAGACCTGACGACCTGAGATGGAAAAATGGATGAAGTGCGTTTTTTTAAGATTAAGGACGAGTCCGTTCCACCCAAACCACTGCGCCACCTGCTCGGCGGCTTCACACAGCCGCCGCTCCAAATGAATCAGTGACTGGGCACAAACGACCACGGCCACGTCATCCGCGTACATGTAAACTTCACCTGCCGTTACGTGCTCTGGTAGGTCGTTGAGCAACAGTGTGAAGAGGATATTTGACACCGACGATCCTTGTGGTACTCCTATTACAGTGCCCAATGAGTCCGACTTCGTTTCGCTCCCATCAGCAACCACTAGCTTAAACCGGTTCCGCAAAAGGTCTGTCAGCAGTGAGTGGGTCTGACCGTTGATGCCGTAGTACCTAAGCTTGGTAGAAAGGTCGGTGTGGTCAGCGACATCAAATGCTTTTGATAGGTCGCAGCACAGCAGGCGACAGCGGCCCGCACCGCGCGGTGATCGCTGAGCCGGGTGTCGACCGGAGTCGTCATTACCGTCCTTCGCGGCATGTTAGTATACACGTGGTCTAGGCAAGTAGACGATGACCCGACCACTCTCGTGGGAAAGTCAACCTCATTTCGGAAATTATGGACGGTCAGTAAGTCAGTAAGTTGCTTTTTCACAGAGCATAGATTCCCAAGCCAATCGATATTAAAGTCACCGACAAATATGAAACTCTTACCGGTCTCGCAGGCTTGTCTGAGAAGGCATTCCAGATGAGTCAAAAAGTTGGAGGAACTAATCAAGTTAGTTCTATATACACATACAACTAAAATATTATATTCGATGAGGTCAACAGCTGATACCTCGCAGTACCTCTCTGTTGATAACTTGGTCAATTGTGTACAATCAATGGCTTTTATTCCATTTTTAATAAATATACAAGAGCCACCATGTGCTACTGTCGTTCTACTAAAATTTGATACTAAGGTGTATCCGTCTAGACTAACACATTTTAAGTTAGGTTCGCTAAGCCAATGTTCGGTCAGGGCAAGCACGTCACACTGTAGTTCATCTCGAAGCAGAACTTCCAGGCGCTGAGATTTCTTGTCGAGTGACGCTATGTTCTGATGACATATAACTATGGGCTTGTGTAATTGCTGAACAGACGTGTGTTCTGTGGCG
Source organism: Alsophila aescularia (assembly GCA_946251855.1). Classification (NCBI taxonomy): domain Eukaryota; kingdom Metazoa; phylum Arthropoda; class Insecta; order Lepidoptera; family Geometridae; genus Alsophila; species Alsophila aescularia. The sequence continues at coordinate 9,225,277 of OX276378.1, read as the reverse complement.
TCACCTGTCCCCACGGGCGCTGGAGCTTCAGCGGGTGCTGCCGTCGGCGCTGGAGCTGGCACGCTCGCTACCCCGCTGCACGCGGGGACGAAAGGGAAACCAGTCTGCGAAGCGAACTCCTGGGGGCCAGGCATTTGGTGAAGTCACTTTCTCGTACACGTTTTCCGGCATCCCGATAACGAATGAGGCATGCATCTCCGATTTGATGCTCCGCTTCTCCACACTATACTGAGCACTGATGATATTGTCCAGAAATTTATTTACTTGTATAGGTGAGGTGTCAGGCTTGAACGACCATGCTTGAATATGTTTCCTTCTCTCCGCGGCTTGGAGTACGTCAATAGCATTACCCGTCCCAATAGTAACGGGGCGTTGTTTTCTAATTTTGTTCCGTGAGCCGACCACCAGCCACTGGCTTCCAGAATTGCCTTCAGGATTCTCATCCTCTGGCTTGCTGGCAGGCTTTGCTGTGGCCAGGAATTTGGGCTGTTCATCAGCTTTGGCCTGAGTTTTTTTGTTACTGGTAACCGCTACTGCGTTACTAGCCCGGTCTCCGCTTTTCGGCGTTACAGAAGTAGGTGCGCGTACATTGCCGCATTTCTTCCCCGCATTAGTTAGCTCTGCTATAGCCAGCGATGCATTTACACGCGCCTTGCGCCCTGGTCGCTGAGTCACCGCTGCCGGAGCTGCGATCGTGGTACACGGGACGGTTGTCGCTTGTATGAGGGTATTATCGTTAACACTTGTGTGATTGTGTGATGTGCTGATGTACTGTGATTTGTGTAGTGGTCAGAATAAAAACAAAACCGTTCTGGCTGCCGTGAACCATTTCCTAAAATCAGCAATTAATTTTGAGGTAATTCAAATGAATGATTTACTCCCGGGCCATACATACATGCCTGTCAATACAGTTCATGCTGCTGTCGAAAGGGAAGTGCGAAAAATTATCCAATGGAGTCCCTCGCAGTGGTCTACATATTTAATAATAATAATAATAATAATAATTTATTGAAACAAGGCATGAACAACAAAAAATAAAGTGGAGCACCTGGTTCCTAAACTAGGCTCGAAACCCGTGAGATAGGAACCAGGCCTCATTCGTCGGAGAACAAAATTTGCCTTAAATAAAGATTATATAAAATCATTAATAAGTACTTAATAATAATTTGAAGTTATATAATAAAATTTCGAAAAAGAAAATTAGGTTTTCCTTTCTTAATCCTGAATGCTGTGAGTATGTCTATGATTATACTAACTAAATATAATTGTGAGGGTGTGTTTGGGTGCAAGGTTAAATTACGAGGGAAAGCTATGTATTTTATTAACTGTTAGGTTATATTTTTATTTAAGTGGAACAAGGAGATTCTCTGTTTCATTGTAATTCATTTTAACTAATTTCTCAAATAGTACTTTCTGAAGCTCATACTTAGTAATGGAGTAAATTTTACTATCTTTATTTATTTTATTGTAAAGGAATGGTCCAATGCAGTACAGAAATTTACGAGCAAACGAAGTGTTTACAACTGAGACATGGCAAATATTGTGAGAGTCACGCTTCTTTGCACGATTGTGATCGTATTTGGTAATCGAATGGTGATAGATTACAGCTTGTTGTATAAATAGCTGACGGACAGTAAGGAGTTGGCATTCTCTGTATAGTTCAGCTGTGGGAAATCTTAAGGGTCGTTTTGTAGTGCATTTAAGAAGTCCTCTCTGTGCCCTTTCGAGAGGTAATAAATTCGTTTTATAAGTACCTCCCCATGAGGTTATGCAGTAGGTTATAATAGACTGACAAAGAGAATAATAAAGAAGCTTCATAATGTCCCAATCTGCACAGTCACGTAATGATTTAAACACCGCTGTAAGCTTTCTCACACGTTTTGATATTGCAATTATGTGGGGGGCAAAAGAGAGTCTGTCATCTATTATGACTCCTAAATATTTAATTATTTTCACACGTTCTAAATTGGGGCAATTACATGTATTAGGTGGGGGTTTTAAACACGAGGCGGCTTTATGACCCACTATTGAAAAAGAGTCATTGGGTGGTTCACCACGTATAACAAAAGTAACGTATTTTGTTTTATCTACGTTAAGGGTGAGAAGGTTATTTCTCAGCCATGTCGAAACCTTATCAAAAGCAGTTTGTGCGAACTGAAATACCTCATCCCAATTTTCGCCCTGGATCATAATAGCCGTATCATCTGCATATGTCAGAATACTGCCATGATCAATAGCAAGATCGCAAAGCTCATTAATAAATGCCAAAAACAGGGTTGGACCGAGTATACTTCCCTGTGGGACTCCAAAATTCACCGATAGAGGGTCACTAACATGATTGCCTATTTTTACACTCTGTGTTCTGTCCATCATATAATCCTGAATCAATTTATGTTGAATTCCTCTTATTCCAAGCCTTTCTAGTTTATTAAGTAATAGTGGAATAGATACGCTATCAAAGGCCTTTGCCAAATCAAGAAAGATAGCTAGTGATTTTTTTCTAGTGTCTAGTTTACTGGCTATAAAGTCTGTTAATTTAAGGACTGCATTAGTGGTTGATTTGTTTCTGCGAAAGCCATGCTGGTTGGGAGATAACAAGATATTCGTTTCTAAAAAATCGACTATTCGCTTATTTATAATTTTCTCAAAAAATTTTGATAGGGACGTTAATAGTGAAATTGGGCGGTAGTTTCCAATCACATGATTATCACCATTTTTGTGTATTGGTATAATAATGGCATGTTTGAGTGCTTTTGGGAAACAGCCAGTATTAAGAGAAAGGTTTGCTATGTAAACTAGTAGTGGTGCTAGCATTTCCTTGTTCTGACAAATAACACTTGATGAAATGTTATCCCATCCTACAGAACATTCAGTTTTTAAGGAGTTTATAATAGCTAATACTTCAGTCACGTCAGTTTCCAGCATTACAATAGAGTTAGTTGGTGATGTGCTAACATTTACAAGTGGGGTAATGTCTGGGGTAATACTTTGCGCCAATGATTTCGAAACAGCCCGCAAACGACCGAGACCCTACAAAGTCAATGTCATGGAATATTCCGATTTTCTAAATTTTGATCAATTAGCTACAATTACATTCACGCCAACGACATCAAAAAATATTAAATTAAAAAACATCACTGTAGCCAGTATTGAAAAAAAAACACGAAAAAATGTTTGTCAAATACTCCATGGAAGACGAAGCAGAGACTTATTCTGTAACATTATGTGAGACCCAGGAAAAGGAAAGGAAAAGGGAAAGGGTCAAAGGCAAAGGGGCGGTCAAAAGGTAAAAAAAGCCAGATTAATAATGAACCAGTGATTGGTGTAGATGCAGTGAAGCAGCTATACAACAGTAGGTTACCAATAGCAGCTGCTAAATATAAAGATTTGTGAAAATGGAACAATACCTAAAAGATTTCATATTGAATATAGGGAACTGCCATGCAATTCCAGCTGCTAAATATAAAGATTTGTGAAAATGGAACAATACCTAAAATATTTCATATTGAATATAGGGAACTGCCATGCAATTCTGAGTTACGCGAGACTTTAAACGAAACAGACGAAGAGGATGATGAAGAAAATGAGAAGGAAAATGAGTAACAAAACCATTTTTATAAAGTTGATTAAAGAAAGAAGTGAAACTAATTGGTTTTTAAAGTAGATTAAAGAAACAAGTGAAATTAATTAAAGTTTATAAAGTTGATCCAAGAAAGAAGTGAAACTAATTAAGTAAAAAAAAGAGTTTATAATTTAAAGCTTTGTGTTCACTTTTAATTAACGATCTCAATTTTATTTGAAAAATTTGTTACTTTGCTATTTTTTGTAAAGAAAATATAATAAATAATAAAGAATAATACACATTATAACATAAAACTACAACAACATTGAATACCTAAGTTTAATTATTAATTTATCTTTACAAAATAGGTATTTTGTAAGGATAGCGGGTGATCCCTAAAAATTATTACACTTGTCGATTATTTCCTTATTTTGTTCAGTTTTGTAAGTAAGGTAGATTTACGCCCTTAGGTAATAACATAGGATGAACATTTGAAGGGTGTAAAGAACTTAAATTTTTAAATTTATGGTCGTAAAGTCAATCTATCTCAATAAATACAGCACTAGGGTAATTTTTCAATACTGCCTTAGAAAATACTATAAATTCTAATCACTTTCTTCTTAGCTTTCATTTAAATAACCCAAGGAACAAAGATGCTAGAGTTTTTTTAAAATTTATTTTTCGTTTTATGCTTCTCCTGAAAAGTTGCATTTTGTCCTTTACGACCTTTGAGCCCAGAGGTATCGATATGTGTGCGTGCGTGGATAATTTGTGGTGTTTTACACAAATTCACACAATTTAATATTAAGACCATATTAAGACTGCATTGTTTTTGATTTTCCGTGAGTACATGACAGAACTAACATGACTAACAAGGTCGAGCTCTTGATGCTATGTGGCAGCCATAGACATAACATGGTGTAAGTGTGTGCGTGAGGCTTGTGTGTACGTGCGGAGTGGCATATCTTGGGTGCTTTACTATCGATTTGGCAGTGTGGTCTCCATCTATGTTCTAGCTAGTAGGTGGATATTTACTGGAAGGGTCGTCTTAAAAAAATATTCATTGTCTCGATTTCAATTCTATAATCATAATTGGATAATATTAGTTTGATACCTGTTCACTTAATTAGTATCTAGGTAATTAATTGCCTTCCCAACTAGCAAGGGGTTACTAAGTTTATCTACTTGTAAATTTTTTCTTTGTTGAATTTATTTTCTAACTAAAAACGCTTAAACTAAAAACTGAATTTCAAACTAAATACTAAATTTCATTATTATTTTGTAATTTTTAAGTGCTTATTTATGGTTTATGTATTTATTTATTGGTTGAAACCACCGTCCCTATTACCTCCGTTATTCCTTTCCGTGCATCGCTCTGAGACCGCCCATTAAGACACTTCTTTTTTTTTTAGTTGTAATATTTTTATTTGTGTGGTTCAATAAAGAGTTATCTATCTATCTATCTATCTAACGAAATCCAACCCACTGCCGAACCGACAGTATTGTCTTTTGTCTTTAGCATAATGTCGGTCAGTTCATTTTTCCTGGACCATCCATCTGGCACATTTGACACTTTCTGTCACTTTTTATGCAACCTTGTTATTCAATCCGTTTTAACCTTTAAACCTGTACTATCACATTGTCAGTAGTAAATTTATATTTTAAATTACAATCAAATTACCAGAAATTAAAATTAACTTTTGCTAATCTGTTTGACTTGAGACAATGGCAAACCATATTTTATTTCTAATAATTTGTAAAATGTAATCAAAGATAATGCTAAATACAGTACTGTAAGAAATATCAAGCAAGGAGGCGGCGCCTAGCAGCTGATAACATGGTGGCATGAGCGGCTGGGCGAATATTTTGTCGGCAAGGCGGCATGCGGCAGGAAGGGTGCGCCACTTTTCCATCGGCAGTCGAAGGAGGCGAACGTTCCATAATCTCAATCAATTGCGTTCCTTAATTCCTTACCCCCCGTAGTTTTTACGTGATGCGCGAACAAACATACTGACAAACAAAAAAACTAACAAACCAGCAAACAGATGGACACGATTTAAAAAAATATTCTATTCTTGTTCAGTAGCTTATTTTATGTACCCTTGACCATTTTTTCATTTATCATCATTGTAGAAACTTTTTTGTTCTTATTGCTTTTAAATAAGAATAGATTAAAACTACTGTGTTCCGGTTTGATAAAAGGTTTTAAGTTTTTTACTGTTCTAAACATTGCTGCGGCCACACTATTGGCGGTCTTATCTAGCAATAAGACCGCCAATTGTATTACCTTATTTAAGTTTTGATATTGTTTGTTCTTTGTTTTGGTATACAATAAAGTATTTCGTATCGTATCGTATCGTATCGTATCGCAATAACGCGAGGGTTATGTGTTTGAGTTGTACGTTAAGTTTCTACGGCGCGGCGCGTCCTACAGCCTAAACGACTTAATGGATTTTAATAAATGAGGTATCATTGGATTCGTCTTGATCACAAATAATAATGAATAATAAGATATATGAATTGTCAAGAAAATTGTAAGCTGCCATATTGTTTTTCCGACGGAACAAAAAATGAGCAAAACCTATCGAGTGAGAAAACTATCGAAACTAAGGTCTTTAAAAGACTATTTCTAAAATATGTTATTCTTATAACTAAACAGTAGCAATTATCTTTTAAGCTTCATACAAAATTTTCAATTTTAGGTTCTTCAAGTAAATTTATATACGAGTATATAGTCTAATGTTGCAATTGCAACTATTAATGTAAAGTAAAATATGTAAGTAAATAAGAAACATTAAATTTATATAAATACTAGATGCACCCCGCGGTTTCACCCGCTTCCCTCAAGTCAACTACCATGAATTTTCCGGGATAAAAAGTATCATATGTGTTAATCCAGGGTACAGCTACATCTATACCAAATTTCATCCAAATCCGTTCAGCCGTTTAAGCGTGAAGAAGTAATAAACATACACACACACACACACACTATTACACACTTACATACAAACAAAGTTTCGCTTTTATTATACTAGTGTGTATACTTAATATTGTTCGCATTCGGGTTTTTGTATTTTTATAACATTTTTACTTGTTTAAACCTTCTTGTCTTGGCACTGACATATCTTCATTTTATAATCAGTAAAGGTCAGGTGTCAAAGACCACCCATTTTAGAACAGAGCCGACCCAGTTTAACATCACATCTGAGATTTATGCAGTGGCAGGACTCTTTTTCAAGAGTCCGCCTGGGCAAGACCACCTTTGCCAGATATCCGCCAAGGATCTCCTTGTACCGGTTTAAAGGGCAATATATACAATAAAATTACTGGTCTGAGACATGGTTGAGACTTAAAAGACATTGGTCTCAGGGTGACGAGCGCAGGGCAGTGCCAATATTTTGGCAGTATTAAATTCTGGGTGGTACTGCAACTAACATGGCGTGGTGCTTCCCATCAAGTGAACGACCTGTGCACTGTTGTATATAAAAACATACAATATATCTTAAAATTGGCCCTTAGCTTAACTAATTAAAAATTAAATATGGAAGTAAGCCGCCGTCATTAATAAAAGTATCTTTATCAATTGCACTATGTTCAGCCGAACAAAAAAGTGTAAAACAGCCGGTACAAAAAAAAAACGCTGTGCTAATAATCTCCAGCCAGTATTAAAAATAGTTACTCTCTCGCCTACTACTCCTATGTGAACTAGGTTCTAGTAAGCCTGCACTGTATCCTTATTATATTTGCGCTAAGAGTCGGCAGATGTCGCGCCCGCGCCGGCTTAATTAATTAATCATATGGGTAATTGCATTTTGCCGTATACTAGCTCTCCCGAGATGTAACTAATTGTTTTAGAATAAATTATTTTACTACCTTGAAATAATATGTCTGGATCCGTAAACTCGGGCCCAGTGTCCAAGTTTTCAACTAGCTACACTTGAGTTTAGGTGAAAATTTGACGTGAAAAGACTTCTTTTTTTTTACGTTGAATATATTAGGCTGTTGGTCTATAACTGACCTTTACAGCGTCACCGGTGGGGTGGGCGCGAAAGCGCTCCGCCGCAATGCGTGACGCAGAAGGTGCACGCCAAAGTTAAGTTAAGTTTTGACGACTTGCACAAGGGAACCTTGGACAGTTGCCAGTGATTACGGGGTCTGACTAAACACCCCGGGATCGCTACTTTTGGTAGTGATCGAGGGGCCCTTTGAATTATTTGCATAACTGACCACCGATTCGGAATACACCTTTGAGAAGAATCGGCAAGAAACTAGAAGGCGAATAATATCGACTTTAATTACGGGACCTTCGACCTCGCTTTCGTGAATCGAATATGTTTAGATAGAAGTATCAGAAGTCTTTCATAACTCTGTAACTATAAGACCTATTTGTGTCATTTTTAGCTTATACAGTCCGCTCGATGATGTAATAGTAGATTGTATTACTAGGCAGCAAAATAATATTTTACCGGCGAGGGCGCTATTTTGAATCCAGAGCGGAGTGAAGGATTCTAGAGTAGAATCCCGAGTGTAGCGAGGAATTCTTAAGTAGAATCTTGAACGTAGCGAGGGATTCAATATACGTCGCCCGAGGAAAAATAATTTTGCGCCCGAGTGATAGGTCTTTTGACCGAGTGACACTCTACTTTTTATCGCCCTCTATGAGAAAAATAAATAAAACGCTCTTTTAGATATTTTACAACTCATATATTTATCTACAAGCACAAAATAAAAAATAATAATATAATAAATGCTTTTTGACGTTTTTTGTAAGGCGTTTATGTCAAAAACCTACGGACAGTAAGCGAAAACGGTTCGTTTTAAGATATAGAACCGGCCATTATGGAAATTTAGAAAAAACGGGATATATGTACAGAAAAGGAAAAATCACAAATGTGTCTGCAGCGCCTGGAAAGTCCGTACTAAAATAAAGGTTAAGTATATTGTTGGAAAGAAGAAGTTCTGGAGCTCACAAACCTACCCTAAACTCCAGCACAGAGCGAACGAGAGGGTTCCAAGACCGGATCAAATTGTACGTGGCGTAGAAGTTTCGCGACAAACAAACGGCCGTGCGTCCCGACAGCCCCACGCGTTTTTTTGGATTATGAATTTCTTGAAGCCATTGTTGATTTGAACGTCAAACTTGCAGAGATGGGATCAGATGTGTTTCGTTACGATATGTACTATACGAACTGACCTGTAAAAATATTTCACCGTAGCTCGCAGACTAGCACTCCAGATGCAGAAAGAAGTTTATTACTTTACACGGGTTTGTTTCTGTAAACTCTAGGTTTATGTGCGAGGTAATGACTAGTTCGCGGGTTTCCCGCACTCCCCTTAAGAAAGACCACCGGATGTGGTTGAAACTATAGTTGAAATAATTCAAATAGAATACGTTAGTAACTCCCGTTTTTGCCTTCTAAAATTTATCAAAACCACGTTAGTTTTCATATTATTATGTATCGTACGTATAGTTAAGTTGCATATCCGTGTTTCTATTGGCATTAAGCGTCTTACAAGGAACTATAGAGACAGAATTTAGAAGCAGCCAAGATCAACCCATTTTTTTCCTTCAATGTAAGAAGATGTCACCTGCTTTGCCTGTTATTCTTATACGCAGGTGTGAAACTTACAATGCTGTTTGTTAGCTAAACAAACTTACTCCCAACTTTCAACCAGGTTAATATATAATTAACTGAACACCGCTGAAACTGAAAATATACACTTCGCTCGGTTTTCCAACAACAAGTTCGTGTGTGGCTAATGAGGCCTATACCTATCGCGAAGTTTTCAAGATTAGTGGCCGGTTCACCGGAGCTTGTTCCTAAGTACTACGATATAAATAACGACAGTGATCAAGCTTCATACAACCACTCGTGTGTACTATACGAACATAACAAATCAAAAACCAGATAGAATACAGCTTTGAAATAGAAGAACCGGCACGTACACTAAAAAAATAATAAGCCTAGAATGAGAGTAATAAAAGGTTACGTCCCTGCCTAGTGTCAACGGTGCCATTGAGTGTAGAGAACAGAAGCTTAATTCTCTAATAAAATGTATTTAAATTCCAGTTCCGATCTACCTACACTACTTCCGATCTACCTACAGTACTTCACGCCGGGACAGCTTTTGAATCTTTATCAAGCACAGGTCCGATCTTGTATGGAGTACTGCTGCAACCTCTGGGGCGGTTCTGCCAAGTATCAGCTCGAGGCTTTGGATTCAATTGAGAGACGTGCTATGAAGCTCATTGGAGATGACACTCTGGTAAAGAGTAAGCTTCTGGCGCATCGACGTGAGATCGCAAGCCTGTCGGTATTCTACAGATTGCACTATGGAGAGTGTGCACAAGAATTGCACAATCTGATTCCCCCATCACCTTTCCATTACCGTACGACTAGACGATCGGCAAAGCGCCATCCTTTTATGGTTGAAATACCTCGCACAAGAACGAATCGTTACGGTTTTTCATTTATTATAAGAACTTCTAAGGAGTGAAATGCCCTGCCCTCGTCAGTGTTTCCGGTAAAATATAACCCAGGTGTGTTCAAGTCAAGAATGAATAGGTATCTACTAGGCAAGCGTGCTACACCTTCGACCACATCATCGCTTTCCATCAGGTGAGATCGTGGTCAAACGGTAGACTAGACGGTGCTAAAAAAACAAAAAAAAAACTAGAAGTTTTTGTTTGTATCTCGTACATTATTGATCGTCACGCGGATGGCGCTTTGCCGATCGTCTAGTCGTACGGTAATGGAAAGGTGATGGGTGAAACAGATTGTGCAGTTCTTGTGCACACTCTCCATAGTGAAATCTGTAGAATACCGACAGGCTTGCGACCTCACGCCGATGCGCCAGACTTTGAATTAATTACTTTGTCACATCACATTTTATAAATAATCTATTGAAATAGTTTATTTAACAATAGCTGTACGAAGTTCGGGATACTATAGGTACTCTAATCGCGTATATAGCCACGCCCTTCTCCCGCATAATACAGAGTTCGTAGGAACTGACTGAATATAGTTACTGAAAAATTGTATCATAGCATTAATCATAATTTTAACTATTGTCTGCCATTTTGTATAATACAGTCAAATTCTAAATACAGTACGGCCGATAAGTCGTGGCCACTCTGAACTTCGTGCAAATGGCTGCGCAATGATCATTTTAGGGACCGAACGGCGGAACGAGGTGCATCTCTAGCCTAGATAGACCACAGCCCCGTACACGTCGCCTCATTCCGCCATTCGGTTCCTACAAATATTCATTGCGCAGCCGTTTCCACGAAGTTCAGAGTGGCCACGACTTATCGACCGTACTGTACTACGCATCTGAAAGAGTGGTTTGGAAACCGAGAAAGGAACTATTGTACTATTACTCATTCTGTAGCGCTACTGCCACTACCTGTGAAACTTTTCCCAGTTGGAGGTGGGTACATACGAGTAAAAATACATCTTCTAAAACGCATAAGCTTAACTACTGTCTCCGACATAAATAACACGGTACGGCCGAGTTTCGGGCAGCATAATTTTTCCACGGTGTGTTAATGCGCTAATGCCTTTACGAGGGAAAGTTCGGTCCTCGATTATGTTGTAATGTGTTAAACGACCGATTCGAATAGCCCAAGTTAGGTACAAGGTCCAAAGTTAAGTACATCATTGTACTTAATCCGGACCCTTGTAAGTATATTTACACTTCGTGCATTAAAAAAGTTTTCGTTCGATCGAAGTAAAATTGCAAAAGATTTTTGGTTTGCATTTCCCTTCAGAAGTCAAGGGCTGGGAGTTCAAAGCTTAAAGTATATAAATACAAACTTAAAAGTTTCATTTCATGATCCTAGACTTGCCAAAGCTATTTGAATGATATAACCTTCATTATTTTTTGAGTTTTTTTTTTGCTGATTTTATGATGGAAATTACCGATTAATGATGTAAATTGACACTGTTGTTAGACTGATTTTAAGTCGATTTTTATTATTTCCGATAGTGTGAAATAATTCAAAAGCACAAGATCGCGAGTAATGGAAAGAAGGAAGGGAGTATAACTTTGGACCCCTATCCCGAAGGAACCCTTTGTTTTTTAGGGTTAAAAAGTATCCTTAATTTTAACTCATCATATTAACTATGACTGTGCCGAGGTGCATCATCAGGTCTGCTTTTAAATAAGTCTCAACCCCTATACTAAAGGAACCCTTTAACTTTTCCGGATGAAAAGTATCCAATGTTAACATAACTTTGGACCCCTATCCCGGATATATATAATACTAGTTTTCCCGCCCGCGACTTCATACGCGCATATAAAAAAAAAACACTTATATACAAATAATATATATAAATATATATACACAATAAAAAACCCCCAAGCTAAACAAACCCTACCCAAATACAAGTATCGAAACACTTATATATTCGTTTTTTTTTTTGGCCTCCAGGCCTTAGCTTTTCTTTCATTTATATTTTTCATTAGTTCAATCTGGGGTAGGGTTTTGTTTAGCGTGGGGTTTTACTTGTGTTAATTTTACCACTTATCATTTGTCTGACTTACAGTTTTGGCGGAAGTAAGCTACATATTTTTATTTTGTTCATTTTTTATTTCGTTCATAGTTTCATAAATTAACCTACTTTTCGTGTGTTGTTTTTCCTAAAATACGAACAACGAATGAGATAATACAGGTATGATATTCAAAAATACCACTTTTGCGTTTAGCTGATTTCGAAATCACCGGTGATCTTTTTATGTGACACTCAAAAATCGCACCCCTGAGCTAACTTTTAGTGCCTGAAATACATCGAAATTTTCGGTATTTTTTCTGATTTTGGCCTAGAACTTCTAAAAAATGCATCTCACGGAATAGTTATTACCTACACATATACAGAAGACAAAATTTTCTATAATTTGAGCCTAATGGCAGTTCTGTTGTTATTTGGTAAAACCTGAGATGCAGTACTTCAAACATTGGCAATTTTCCCTAAAAAGGACGAAATTTTCGTTTTTGCCGCCTTCAGAGTAGAATATTGGCTATAACACTCATTCTACGAGAAATGTCATGTGACAAAGTTCTAGACCAGGTATTTAACTTTTATGTAAGCACATGCAAAACTTTGTAGGACTAAAAGTTCCCCTGTTATCTGGACAAAACCAAAAATTAGGGAAATCGGATTTTTTAAATTGTTATTAATACTGCACAGTTATCTATTGTAATGTTATTAAAATGACATCACATTTATAAATTTGATTTATTAGCTGTGTATCACACCTACATATAACATTTTTTAAATCGTGTCTGTCTGTTTGTCTGTTTATCTACGTCTGTTTGTTTGTTCGCGCATCACGTAACATCTTCGGCGGATTTCACTGATCGATAGCTTAGGGCATGACTTAAAATCTTGTTGTATTTAGTATCTCAATTAGATATGTAGAATCCGAATCGATAAAAAACTATATGACGGCTGAAGCATTTTTTTACAATGTTATTTTAAGTCCTGGAATAGCACAAAAAATACTTTTAACCTCGAGAAAAGACCACTCGTGCAAAGCTGCGGGCACAGCTAGTCGGTAAGTAACTTTAAAACGTACTTTTTAGACAAGTCTATAAAGCTTCGGAACAAATTATTAGAACGTATAAGTTTAAGAACCTTGTCTTACCTTGGATACGAAGATAATTCCGGCCCAGCACAACGACAGTGATTATCGTGGAAAATAGTTTGTAGTCATTTCTGTAGAACCGATTATTATTTCCGACCATGTATGTAGTTCACATTATCAGAAACAATAAAAGGAGTATATATCTATATATCAGTGTATACAACATTTTAAGTCCCCTGTAGGTACTTACCTAGTCAACTGTTTAATATCTATATATATACATAAAGTAGGTAACAAAAACTTGTAAAATTAAAATAATAAAAATACTGCCTTGTGCGAGTCGGACTCGCGCACTGTTGGTTCCGTACAAACTTGTAGTTATGTAAATAGTTCGTCCGTGTCCACGGGAATCGAGTTTAGAAGTATTTTTTTATGTAACTACAACTTTACGGTATTCGGATTTTATCCTTTACTTGTGCTATAAGACATTAATTTGCAAGTGTCAAAATATGCGGCATAAACGGATTTATTCTTTGATTGCGTTCACTAAGGAGTTGTATTTTTCCGCAGCTCCAAGATTTTAGTTTTGAGTATTTGATATATATTGCAACTTGATACGTCCACACGTTCTTGAGAAAAAGGGTCTTGACAGACAGACAAACAACGAAGTGTTCCTATAAGGATTCCCTATATATGGTCTAGGGGACTTTTTTTTTTAACGGTACAATAATAAATCATTTTTATAAATGTCTGTCTATTCACGTATCACGTACAAACTACTGGTCCGATTGCGATGCGGTTTTAAGTTTGATGATATTGGTACTTTTGGTTCTGGAATATCAAATACGATCCATAATATTCTAGATAAATGACCACAGGGGCAAAGCCGTGGGCACTACAATGGAGTATAATAATATAACTTTAATAATTATTTCGGCAAACAATATTTTATGAAATTCACAAATACAGATTGAGCTTTCTGTCGTGATTACATTTGCATCCAACATAATGTTACGTAAATATGTAAATACGCTGAAAAGTCTCCAGTCATACATTATCATACATTTCAATAGTCGTACGTTTTCCGTCGCAATTTATTCTGTTGTAGGAGGAAATCAATCGCATTTCAAGAAATGCTTACTTTCGTAAATGAATAGAAGTTTCGTTGAGTTTCTTTCTAATCTCCTCGCCATCGTATATCATCATCGTCATCATTATTTCCGCTCACTGCAGGTCATAAGCCTCCTCCCTCTTACGCCATTCATCCTGGTTTTGAGCCAAACTTGGCCAGGTCCTACCAATTTTTCGATGTCCCATCGTGCCAAAGGTAGTCCTTTACGTAGGTATAGTAAGTTTTATGTAGGTATACCACTCATAAATGTTTATGTTCTCGCTATCTTGCCTGGAAAAGATCGCTGCTTAGTGCTAAGGCCAGTAATAGCACTTTTTTAAGTACAATGTTGCCGTGCTATAATTTAAGTTTTTTAGTGCAATAATGAGTTAATCTATCCATCCATAAGTTTCAAAGTGGTTAAATTAATGGGAACAAGTAGTTAGTACCCAAGACAGTTTATAACAAAAACAAATTTAAAATGTATATAAATAGATAACACACTAGTGAAGCCGAGGACAATCTGCTTTAATTTCCATTATGCTCGATAATATCTTACAGATTCTCAGTGGAATATGGGGAGAGAATTAACTAAGGCAATTATCTTGAAAATTACTTATCTTACGTAGTATTTGTAAACTTTTTGATTACTTATTACAAGTGAATTATGTTTATTGTTTGTTCATTAAAATGTTGTACTGCTGATTACGGCAATTATATAATTCAGTCGTAAATTATGGAACATTTCTAACAGGCGAACATGAATGTTGGCTTGTACGTAGTACCTATAATTAAGTCGTCACTATTTTTTTGTCAGATTATTTATACAGGGTTTATTCACAAGAATTTGTCACCATTGCAGATAATTAAAAAATGAACAAAAAACAAGCATAAATTAACAGAATATAAAACCCAGACCTCCCCACCCTCCATTATCGCTAAGAAGCATCTCAATCACATCAGCTTTCAAACAGAAAAATCGGATTATTTGTTTTGACGCTACGATGCCACACAAAGCGATGCCATACATACACACCATAAGCTTATAACAAAAAAAAAGAGAGGGCTTTGTTGATTTTGGGGTAAAAATAGAAACAATTTATCCTGATCTTAGTTTCTGCTATCCATCCATCCATACCAATATATAAAAGTGAAAGGAGACGGCCCATAACTGCCCCAGAGTAGTTTTATGTTTTAATAAAAAAAAGACCAAGAAACTGAACGAAATTATTTCAATTAAATTTCACATAATTAATCGGTAAACAAGGCATATTTCAATACGTAGTGCTTAGCGGGAATTGTATTTTGTTAATATAATAGTAACTTTTACCATTTCCTCCAATCTGTTTTGACATTTGCGTTCCAAAACACACTACGCCTGCGTTCGAGTTGATGAGATAGCGTTGTGGGCAGTTTTGAAATGTACATTTTTAACAAGCCGTTCTGTTTGAACATATTCAACACTTTTGCCATTTACGCAACTTTTGACACTACCGATACTTTCCAAACCGAATTAAGGTCGATTTTCCTATGTCAACATGTAATCTAAACATGCAAAACGAACGCTGATCGAAAGCATTTCAGGAAATCTGCAGATTCAAGAAATCTACAGATGTCTATAATGTTGTATCGTGACAATTCTGAATTTTTACAAAACCAAATGCGGGTAGTTGGAGACCAAATGCGGGTAGTGGATTAAGTCTCGTCTAAATATATAACCATGAGTTCGAATCGCGAAAGTTTAAAAGTTACAAAAGTTCAAATCAAAACTGTCACAAGCACGTCAGGTCAGCGATAATACAGAGAATTTCGTTGTGTTGCATGTGTTGCATTGCAGTTTGCGTCTTTGTGATTTTCTTGTTATTTTTCGCCAATGAGACAATTTTCACAACATAAGTGTACATGCACAACTTCTTTACACTTTCTTACTTTTGACAATGAGTCAGTTGGAGTTGATAGCTCTCGTCACCGACCAAATAAAACAGGCTCGTTCCTATTATGGAGAGCACGTCAGAGTTGGTGGCATATTCATAAATGAATTAAACTCTATAGGAAGTGCCTACAAGTTAGTGAATATATTCTGTGCCACAAGTGACACTATATCAGGAACTTTAATTCGGGGTCGAATAAGGTCTCGCCACTCAAGCAAGGTTTATTATACAGTACCTGGATGACCACCGAGC
Organism: Alsophila aescularia; assembly: GCA_946251855.1. Taxonomy (NCBI): domain Eukaryota; kingdom Metazoa; phylum Arthropoda; class Insecta; order Lepidoptera; family Geometridae; genus Alsophila; species Alsophila aescularia. The sequence goes on along the minus strand of OX276378.1, from coordinate 9,208,833 downwards.
TTTGCTCGGTATTTTCTTCTTTATTTTGTTGGAAAATTGTGTTTAAATACGAATTACATACGGATGAAATATGAATAATATTTTTAGATCTTACCGACATAATAATAAAAAAATATGACCTTATTATTTAAATAAAAAATCACGAGTGCAATTAGTTTAATATTATATTAGAAATAAATACTTAATTTTTTACAGTTTATCAACCTATTACGTAAGTATAGAAAGAAAAAAAAAGTTGGTGTTGAAAGTTGATTATCGATAAAGTTGATTGTTGAAAACATGAATAAAACAACATTTTCTAAAAATGAATCCTAGCTAGATCGATTTATTGCCCCCAAAACCCCCTGCGTACTAAATTTCATGAAAATCGTTGGAGCCGTTTCCGAGATTCAGATTATATATATATATATATATATATATTTATATACAAGAATTTCTCGTTTAAAGATATAAGATATGTGACATATCAATCAAAACACAGAAGATAGCATAACAGGCTGCAATACCTTAATTGCAAGGCAGGCAGTAGAACTGTTGTGTGCTGTGCCCATGTAATGGTTATGATGTGTTTTTTTTCTTGGGCCAGATATAACCCAGATAGTCCAACTGGGGCAGATTTAGACAATTTATTAATAGAAGAATTATAATTAATTACATCAAGGATATACAGAGTTTTATTTATATACCTGCCAACAGTATCTATTGGACTGCATAGACTTATAAATGATATATGACTGTTTAGCCACCCCAATAAGCAGACTACAACTTGTTATTTCATACAGGCAAGTTTTAAATTAATTTCATATAATATCTATCGCAAAAGAACTATTTCTTGTTTATTTAGGGCGTAAAAATTCACTTCACCTTGTGGTGCCACATATACTATAACTTTTAAATCCCACTATTTAGAGGGGAAAAAACGATGGAGTCTTACTGGAAAATGAAAAACCAACCCATAAAATCCAATTTAATCGTGACGCATGCATTTTCAGCAATTTTCAACCTCTGGAGCAAACAATGTATGAAAAGTGGGCCATCTCCTTTGTCTGTTTGTTTGTTTTTTTTTTAAGTTTAGAATGGAGATAGCCTGCCAGATATATACCCTGGAAAATAACATAGGAAAATACTTATTATCCCGGAAAATTTAAAGTTTCCACGGGAAAACTGGATAATGTTGATTACTCACTGTAAGGAACGGTTGCCATCACAGAATGGTCTGTTGTTGCCATGGAAACGAAATAACAAGTCTGTCAAAAAACATCTGAATTTAAAAACCAATGCATAAGTTGCTATATCAACTTATGCATTGGTTTTTAAAATCCTAGAAGAAAATAGGATAAACAGTAGTCCGCGCGGACGAAGTCGCGGGCGGGAAAACTAGTATATGTATATAAATCAAATAGCTTGTGACAATACTGCTTTATATCCTCCAATTTGCCAGAAAGCGTGGTCGTCAGCAAACAGCTGTCGACGTAGGCCTTCAGTCCTGGCATATAACATAATCATCAGCATATATTTGTCCACTGCTGGACGTAGGCCTCTCCTAATGCACGACACTGAGCTCGGTCCGAGCACATTACGTAATGATATGTGTCATATCTCAATAGAACACCTATATTCATTAAATTGGGTTTATTGAACTCCAATTTGCCAGAAAGCGTGGTCGTCAGCAAACAGCTGTCGAATAATTTCGATCAGCGTTCGTTTTGCATGTTTAAATTACATGTTGACATAGGAAAATCGACTTTATTCCGTCAATCTTAAGGTCGAAAAACGATCTTAATTCGGTTTGGAAAGGATCGGTAGTGTCAAAAGTTGCGTAAATGGCAAAAGTGTTGAATATGTTCGAACGGCTTGTTAAAAATGTACATTTCAAAACTGCCCACAACGCTATCTCATCAACTCGAACGCAGGCGTAGTGTGTTTTGGAACGCAAATGTCAAAACAGATTGGAGGAAATGGTAAAAGTTACTATTATATTAACAAAATACAATTCCCGCTAAGCACTACGTATTGAAATATGCCTTGTTTACCGATTAATTATGTGAAATTTTATTGAAATAATTTCGTTCAGTTTCTTGGTATTTTTTTTATTCAAACATAAAACTACTCTGGGGCAGTTATGGGCCGTCTCCTTTCACTTTTATATATTGGTATTGATGGATGGATAGCAGAAACATATAATAACAAAAGCAGTTTATATATTCTCCAAGGGTAGCTTAAGATATCTTTTTCAATTTTCTTGAAGTATCCTTAAATCAATTAAAGCGTGAATCCTTTATCTACGCTTCATTTTCTTTTAGGATCGGGGCTGGGGACCTGTAATCTGGCGGGAATATTATAGATATTTTCTTCGCCAGACGAAAAAGAGTATTTTCCCGGTAAACTGAAGTCACGTCCCGATAAAAGACTTAAATTATGTTATCGTCTCGATGCCATAAAAATAAAACTAAGATCCCAGTCAGAACGATTTTCTGAGCACGCAGGTAATATGGAAAGTCGTACACTATGTTTTCTGAATGCATTGGTACATTTTTGACTTTTATTTATTGGCTATGATCATTGCCTTGTTGTTGACGAAGGACTTGTGGACGAGAAACCCGACACCATGTTAGGACTGCTGGTCGCCCTCCCGGTAATAGAGTAAGTTGCCGGAATTGAGGGTCATCGTATCCTCTCCGTCTCTTCGGACTTAATACCCCAGCGCAACTTACTTACTACTTCTTCCAGCTCTATCAACTTCTCATCGGTCCTCAAGGTGCGTGCGTTATAAGTTGCCAGGTCCAGAGATCGTGGGGGTTGGCAGCTGGGTCTCTGCCGGGGATTCATAGCACCCCCTGCTCCGCTGTTACCATGGCTGCTACTGGTGTCAGGAATAATTGAGCCGCCGGCGACTGGGGGCCGTCTTTTTGGTGTGGCTATCATATTGGGGGGAGAGGGGTACCCCCAATATTGGAGTTTTTTCACTAGGTAATCAGGTAAATAAAGACAAGGTTTGTCCACAATTACTCGCAAAATGATTTAGAAAACGTTATCCAAGCCAGCAAAAGAACTATTCATCACCACAGGTTAAATAGTCGCTTTTATTGGTGTCATCTGTGATAGTTGCGTTCAGAGTTTTAGCGTAGCAACCACCCATCCTGTTTCAATCTGAACTTCTATTACAGTCATTCAATACGGTGCGTTGGAGTCGATATTGCGATGAAAATTTGTTTGCAACAAGTCATATTGGCTTAGTAAAATTTCTGTTTACGATTGTAGATTACATTACGTGTAGAATGGTCATACTAATTCAAAGACAAGAAAAACTTTAAAATCTTGACCTCACATAGACATTTTAAGGTTACGTATTTCTTTGTTTACTATCGACTGTTTATTTCATTGTGAAAGTAGACTTATTTTGTTGATACTACGTGAAAACTCAACTAAACGGAATAAAATCAAACGTGATGTGAAGTGAGACGTTAAAGCAGCAGACATGATGATGAAATATTATTCATTTTATACTTTGCCTAGGTATGAGTATTCTTTATAATACCGAATGCGTAGCTGGCAATTTGTGTAAAAGACGATAGCAGGAAAGAGGGAGACGTGCGGGCAGGCAGTAAGATAAGGTTAGATTAGGTTAGATAGATTCACTAAAAAACTGAAACTGACCTAACCTTACCCCCTCGTTTTATACCCACCTGGGCCTAGATAGCGAGGTTACCGATCGCTAAATATAAACGAAAACAATTGATTAGTATACAACAAATGCAAGTCTCTACAACCGAGGTACAAAGCAAAATCGTCTTATATCTATTAGTGATCATCGTGGGCGCCGGGAGAATGGTTGCAAGGGGATGCAGTTGCACCCCCTGGTTTTACATAATTTAATTATTGTTTTGTTACACATAGGTACATTATACACCTGTCTTATGTAAAAATGGGTAGGTTGTGGGAAAAAACAATGAATGAATAAAAAATTGTGGTCTAGGTTGTTGTTCAAAATGGATAATTATCGATAGATATCAGTGTCTTCCTTTACCTTTTCAGTTCCTTTCCTTATGAACACTGAGCATGGACAGATCGTTCAGCCTCGTATAAAATTTAATTTTCTAAAATAATAGACAGAAATAACTTAACTATTTGCGCTGCTTTGATTGCGCATTATTAGTTGTATTAATTAAAATATTAATTATGTTTTACTTTTACATAATATTTATTATTATATTTTATTAGAAATTATAATTTAAAATAATCCTGCCTGCGCCCGTGGTGATTATTGGCAAAGAGAATACAAATAGGAACTATTAAGGGAATCTTTTTCTTGTTTTTTAATGAATATGTTAAAAGATACTAAAAAAAGTACATAGAGGTTCATTACACTTACGAGAGTAATTCAACTTCTTTGAGTATTAGACGTCAGTAACTATACTGAAAACTTTGCGGGCTGCCAATAACGCAAAGTTCATCGCAAACACTAAGAGAATCGTAAACTTTGCTATAAAGTTCGTTATGATACCGATAACAATCGATATCTTTGACAGTAGCTGGCAGTCATGACACATAACTAAGCCATTGCAATCTACCGATCGCTAAATCAACACGAATAACATCAGTACAGTACCTATGGGTAACGATGATAATCTTTAGCTTTTGAAAGAAGCTATCGATATTTATCGGTATCTGTAATTTGCGACCGATTGCGGTTGTAAAATTATTGCTACCGATGTCGAGACTGTAGCCCCTGGGTAGGTACCTTCATACATAACATTGATAAATACACACCGAAATCTATTTATTTTACACATTGCCGGTGGACCAGCAGGTACTCCATACAATCCCTTGTACTTGTATACATTACTTAGGTAAAGGGTATAAATGGACAATAATATTCATAATATTTCATACATTGCCTAGACGCTCCAGGTATTCTACACATTACCTTGGTATTGAATAGAATACATGAATTATACAGATTACCGGTAACATATACATCGAATAGCATTATCCTGGTAGGCCGGTGACACCAGCATAATCTCGTGCCAACTTTACGAGTCGAGGAAGTTCAACCGGTATCAATTAATGTTGTTATCGCGCGCCGCCGTCTCTGGAAACTAAGAAGCGTATATCTTGAACTTGAAGATAAAACTTGGGCATTCACTTGAATTCAACTTCCATCCTATTTTCACTGATGAAAACTATTTGGAAAACTTTAGGTGGCGGGCTCAATTTAGGCTCATGGTTCGGTGAAAGTGGCGTACTTTAGTGACGGCTGTGGAAATGAACTTCAGCTGAATGGAGCGACAGTACACTGCAAATATTTTTTTGAAATTAAATTGTATTTGTTTAACACTCGACGAGTGTGTATTTTATGATTTGTTTTTTTATATTATTTTTTTCATCACCATGGTAGTATAATGTATATGTACTTAATATTAAGAACCAGAGTCTCACTGCAGGGCAAAGGGTTCCCTACTCTCTCTCCACTTTTCGCTATTCTTACAATTCTCCCTCTAAGACCATCACACCATCTCATTCTTGGTCTACTGCAATGTCGTTTTTTTATTTTGTGGGGCCCATTCTGCCCAAAGTGATTTTGCCTATATCTTCATCTCCGTTTAATAAATGAGAGGAGGTAAATATAACAAAAAGAGCTACATAAAAATGAAGGTTTTGTGCAGTAGCCACCCAACCCGAAAAAACACACAACAATCTCTAGACTACTACTATCTTGCACTTATACCATTCTTATATCATCCTATAAGCCTGGATTTGGGCAGTAATTACAAGCATATTTCAGTTAATATCGTTCTAATATCAATCTCATTGAATGTTGTTTACACTTAAAGTAATTTTGCCAAAACTAACTTGTGCCGTCTCAGCTAATACCTATCTTAAAAAAACTGCTTACACAAATTTAAGTTTGTTCAGCGAGCTATGGAAAAGGTTATGTTTGGAGTTTCTCTGAAGGACAAGATTCGTAAAGAAGATAGCCTACGGATTACCAAGGTGACCGACATAGCTCTTAGGACAAGCAAGCAAGGCAGTGGGCTAGTCACATTTCCAGAAGAACCGATAACCGTTGGGGTAGACGAGTTCTTTAGTGGAGACCATGTTTAGGCGAACGTAGTGTAGGACGCCCTGTGGCATGGTAGAGTGACGACCTGCGAAAAGCGGCTGGAAGAGAATGGATGAGGGGAGCTGAAGACAGATATAGGCTGATGATGATGATGATGTTAAAGAATTTGGTACGTCTTGTTTAGATGACAAGAGATTGTATGCTTAGCGTATTATATATTCTTTCCTGAAAAAGGTGTAATCTGCTATGTGAAGAATTTATGAAGGAAATAAACAAAGAAAGTATAAATAAAATCGTTTTGGCGTTTTCCTCCACACGTTTAAGGGAAACCTATAAAAAGGAACGTCGTCATTTTTCACGTATTCATAAAAACAGATAAAATGTTGTACGCGTCGTCTTCCTGGAGCGCTTTTTATGGTTTCTTGTAAAGTCGGTTGCAAAAATATGAATAAAGTTCATACTTTATATACATTATATCTCATTTAAAAAAAAAACCTTAAATTTAACTAAAATAAATACAGCCTCCGTGAAGAAATAATGAACATTAAAACTATTAAACTTTTGTGATTCGAACATATAGTTTTATACCTAATATTTAAACGGGATTTAAACGCGCTGAAGACTTTATTTTGAATCTTCTCTTGACCACGATCAATGCGACTTGATCGAAACGTCGAGGTAGGTAAATAAAAATTTAGTTTTCAGCGCTATTAATTTTCGTTTAAATATTATATAACAATCATGAACATTACATGTTTCGTTATTTCTCAGTGAGTTGCTGTAACTTGTTATTAAATAATTATGTAAGAATGTTACATAGTTGCTTATTATATTATTTTTTAATTATTTATATTTACAACTAGCTATACACGCGGCTTTGCCCATGCGGTCATTTCTCTCGTATAAAAGTAATTTATGTGTTACTCCAGGAGCAAATTGTACAATATACCAAATTTCATCAAACTTCGTTCAGACATTAAATGTTTTTTTATCGATTGCTCGCCTTGAACTTTTCTTATTTAGACTCCACGATGTAAAATTTTTTTTTTTAAATATTATCTTCATTGTACAGCCATTTTAGAACTAACTGATATATCGTAAGTATTTAGAAGTATAGATTTATTAGTATAGAAATCCTACTTAATATTATTTAAGCGAAAGTGCGTGTTTGTTTGTTTGTTACGCTCTCACGCCTTAACTAATCAACCGATCATCATGAAATTATCCACATATGCCATCAGGTGTACAGAAAAGGACAAAGGTCAATACTATTTTTAACTTGATGAATAAATAAATAAATAAGTGTACCTTTATCTCTAACTAGCTGATGCCCGCGGCTTCGCACGCGAGGTCATTTCTGTAGGCTGAATGTACTTTTTGTGCTATTCTAGGACCTAAAATACAAATATACCAACATTTGATTAAAATACCTTCAGCCGTCAAAAATATTTTTATCGATTGCTCGGTTTCTATTCATCGAATTGAGATATAAAGTACCCCAGTTTTTAAGTCAAAACATAAGCTATCCAACAGTAGAAACCGCATCGCAATCGGTCCAGTAGTTTTTACGTGATGCGTGAACATACAGACAGACAAACATACACAGACAAACAGACAGACACGAACTTTTGAAATGTTATATTATTGTTCAGTACGAGTAGCTTATTTTGTGTACCCTAGAACATTTATTTTTTAATTATTTTCTTTGTATAGACTTTTTCGTTCCGATTCCTTTATTATAAGTAGTCTAATCTATATATATATATATATATATATATATATATATATATAATAGTTTTTTTATTATTTTTATCGTTTATATATATATATATATAAATATATAGATCAGATTATTTTTATCGTTTTTTTTTTGGGAATGGCCACTTCCAAAATGGGTGACAGGGGTGGCACTGTTTGAACACGGGCGAAGCTGGGGGTCGCAGCTAGCAGATTTATAAAATACTTTACCACTTTAACGAAATAATATTCTAATAAATGGTTTTGCAAAGTATTAAGAGAAATTCCAATGATCATGCTTAACTAGGGACGAAGGAAAAACCAAAGAGAGTTATCGATGCTATTAATTTAATTTGACTAATCCTCTAAGATAGAGATTAACATTAACCCTTTCGCTCTGTTAATTGTCTTCGTTCACTTTAAATCTAAAAATCTAAATGGTGATCAGATGGGATTATATGAGACAATATTGAGACAATTGCAATTGCAAAGATATTTGTTTATCTAGTGTATTGTATAGTACTAGATTTTGAACATATCATTCCAACAGTTTAATACATAAAACTTATTTTTTCAAAATGTTTTGTGACTTTATAATATTTCACTTCAAAAATGAGCAATTCGGTTATACTTTAGGGTCTAGTTATAAATGAAGTCAAACATTTTTATTATTGTCAAATATTTTAAAGTTAATGGCATCAACAAAAAACATAACCCCGGTATTTTTACCCTTCCTTTTTTGAGTGACCTTCGTTCATAGCACAGCGTATTAGAACAAAACAAGCTCGGTCACGCAGCTTCCCAAAAGCCCGACTAAGAATTATTTCTATTTGTTTTTCATTTTTTACGTTTTAACGTTGTTTTTTTTTGCTTTGTAATCGGTCTGTGAGCTACCCTGAAAATTTTAGCCGGATAGCTAATCGGGAAGTGCTCAAAATTTGAATTGCAAGATTCCAGGACAGACAGATATACATAGAAACATACATACAAGTGGAGTTAAGTAAAAGTTTTTAATAATAAAGGGGCAAACAATTAAGTATGATTGGTTGCTAAACAACTTAGTTGTAGATCCTAAATGGTCATACAAAATGAATAATGATAGGAGAAACCTAAAGATGATTTTTAAATACCTATTAAATTATACCTCAAACAATATTTCGTTGACTTATTTTTATTATTGTGTCTGGTTGTCACCATATTGAATTTTGATTACTGTCATGTCTTTAGTTAGCACTCGCAAGATTAAGACGAATCGATGGACGTAAGAATCATCAAAATCAGTCCACGCGTTTGGTATATTTAGTGCCACAAAGGAACAGAAATACATACATACATACATACATAGGCTGATAAACACAATAAGCCTCCGATCAGTCGGGTAATAAATAAACCCGTTCTAAACTTTTCCACTCATTAACACTGAATGCTATTATTTAACAATAAAGTTGTTTATTTAGCAGTAACTTTACTTAGATTGTTTATTCTGATAGTTACGCATACATAAATCAAAAGGTTTCACAAGTAACAGGTACCTATTAAACTCACGTTAGAGTTAAGTTGAAGTTCGTAGGCGCCCGTAGTAGCACTGTAGAGCCGTAGCTTCGTAGCATATTAACAGCCCGTAGCAAGGTTCTACTAAACTCCGTTTTCGTAGAGCCCGTAGTCTGATCTCTCAGTCAACGCGAAGCCTCGCGACCGGACGCACGTACCGCCGTTCTTCGCGATTTTATTCAAATCACGAAAGTTAACAAATACTATGTGACTAAGTGCAACTTGATGACTTGGTGTAACATGATATTTCATTATTATTTATACTCTACTGAAAAAATCCCGTTTATTATCAAAGGTAAACAATAGTTTATACTGCTTTTTAAAGAATTTCATTGGGAAATTAAAATAATTTCCAATGTGGCCGATATTTATGGTAAAAATATTGTGGAAAATAATGGGAAAAACTGCATCTGTCGTGTTTCCCGTCAATTATTATTTTTGATGTTCGAGAAGCCACCATTTTTTTTTATATTGTGCTCCAATTTATTAAAATTCTGATCTAAAATAATAAATAATAACATGTCGAGTCAAATTACTATATAAAATATATAATTTAAATAAATAAGCATTTATATCAGACATCAAACTGGATTACTTTTAAATAAACTTTTAAATTAATGAAATGATTTGTTATAAAGAAGAAAGATTTGTTATAATTGATACTGGCACTTTAAAATAATGACTTGTCTTCAAAAAGCCTGTTCATACAATTTTACAGGACTGTAGCAGTTATATAGCAGCTTAAAATTATTTTTAATAACTATCAAAATCTTTAAGTCAATTACAAATTTTAAGTTATCCATATTTGGAACTTCTCCACTATTAAGCAAATTTTTAACAGACAATTTACCAGAACTTTTTTAATTTACAATAATTAATACTATCTACGATGTGCAATTGTGCACCAAAATGTTTTATAATTATTTGTTTAGATGACTCTCCGAGTGGTGGAAACTCACAATTTATTCTTAACATTTTAAGGATATGTTCCAGTATGAGCTAGCTGCGCTCGCAGCTTTGCCTGCATGCAAATTTTGCACCCGTTTCAATCCCATTGGGATCGAATTTCAAAAAATCCTACCTCTAGGACACCTAAAAAATATATCCTCAATATTTCAAATCTCTATGTTCACCGGTTTAGACGGTGCGTTGTCTGTCAGTCAGTCAGTCAATAGGTATGGCACGGTACTGTTTTAGAGGTAAAGATACTCGTAGATAGACAAAACGTATTGGCAATGGCGTGAAAAGCCTTGAGCTTCCGTGAGCGAAGAGGAACATTGAATTCTTTAACATTAAAGTTTTCAGTTTTTTACTATCCAATAAAAGATTTAATTATACTATTTGCCCAGATGACCGTGTTACGATATAATTAGAAAGTCTATCGATATCGTTAACTTATTCATAGATCCAGCTGTCTGCAAACATCAGAACCGAATTAAATATACACTCGAAGTGTTCACACTGCTGCAACATTTTAAACTAAATCGCATCGCAATAGATACACATAGTTTTATTCAAAACTTAGAACCACACTTTTAAAATTAATAGATTTAGTTTTTTAATTATATTGTTTGACTCAAATGTCAAAACCTAAGCTATCCAACACTGAAAATCGCATCGCTATCGGTCCAGTCGTTTTAATGTGATGCACGAACAGACAGACATTAAAAGTGTGGTACTAAGTTTTGGAGGCCAGTGTATTTATGACAGCGCGGCAAAATTTGGCAGAAATCAGAATTACTTTTCTGTTTTGCCTCCCACTGCCTGATCTGTTTGTACCATTAAATCTCCGAGAAATGAAAGTGTATACATGAAAATTATTTAGGACCGGCCCGGCGGCACCTGCAGCCGTGGACATCTTTCTATCTATCTATACTTATAATAAAACAATAAGTACGAAAAAGTCTGTACAAAAAAGATAAATAAAAAAAAAGTCTAGAGTACTTAAAATAAGCTACTGAACAAGCATAGCAATTAAAAAAAACGTGTATGTTTGTTCGCGCATCACGTATAAACTACTGCACCGATTGCAATGCGGTTTTCATTGTTGGATAGCTTAGGGTCTGACTTAAAAACTGGGGTAATTAGATGCCGAGCAATCGATAAAAAAATATTTGACGGCTAAACAAATTTTGAAGAAATGTTGGTTTATTGGTTTTTTAGGTCTTGGAATAGAACATAGAGTACTTTTAACCTAGAGAAATGACCACGCGTGTGAAGCTACGGGTACAGCTAGTAAATATTATATATTAGATTCGAAAACACTCCTTTCATTGGCCGGCTGCATGTGCTGGTGGATTTGATTTGATTGACACCGGTGCTGTGCCGGTGCTCCTATGGTAGAACTACGCCCATCTACATTTTAACATAAATTATTTACCTACGTAGTCTTTAAACCTTGATTCCATATTAAATTAAAGGTTTAACCCATTATTTAGGCCACTATGAAGGCTACCTTCATTTATCGCTTTATTACTCTGTTTAACGTCGTGCCCCGGGTCTTATAAATTTATGATCGATATTTTTAAAAAGGCTGGACACCTGGCGAGGCTTGGTGATGGCAGGTGGAGTAGAGCCCTCGCGGGACGGTTGCCGGGGGCAAAAAAAAGAGGAGTTAGGAGACCAGCTGCCAGATGGGTCAGCAACATTGTGTCGGTCAAAGGAAAGCACTGAAAGAGGTCGGCACAGTCCAGAGTCAAATGGCACACAGGAGAGGAGGCTTATACCCCGCAGAGGGTGGAAAGAAACTGCTAATGATTATGATGATAATGATTTTTAAAAGACGTCCTGATGTTTGAAAAAGAACTAAGTTTCAAACTTTTACCCACTTTTGGTGTCGTATCTATTTGAAACTGCAAAAGCTTTTAATTCCAATGTGAATACAATAATACTCGTATGGTACCATCCAGCTGTTCTATGTTGGAGCTGGAAGGAGGGAAATGGAACCCTTGTATGGCATGGAATAGAAAGCAATGGAATAGCATTTATTTTTTAATGGGCGTAAACAACGTGCTGGCATTCTCTTATAGCCTCGGTGCATTCCACATCAAGGATAATAGTATTGATTGCTAGCAGTACAGCAAATAGCAGTTACTCACTTATTGTAACTGTGTGTGACTTTATTATAATTACAATTATACGTAGGGCGCACCGAAAGTTATGCGTATTTTATAAATAAAACAGGTTAAAAGCAAAATATTATATTCATTGTTTTTCAAAATATGCTTCTTTACATTTTAAAGATTTTTTCATTCAAATGAGGCATTTTTCAAAACACGAGGACCACTGATCGGACGGCATGTTTTCCACGTGTTGATTGAAGCTATCACGAATTCGTAAAAGTTGAACCTCTCATCGAATCTTTGATTTTTCGGAAAAATACAGAAATCAAAGGATACGAGGTCTGGACTATGTGCAAGATGGGTTTCTCTCATTGATTCTCATTGATTCTCGCAATTTCACTCTCCGATTGGATGGAGCTACTATACTTCTTCCACGAGTTATTCCTACTCTTGTTTACTGAAACTTTTAGCAGGTGTCTACTCTTCCTATATTCCTGCCAATCCTCTGCCTTATCAGTATTCATGGCTCTGTTAAAATGGGGTCTTGTTTTCTTTCTCAATTTACTGAGTTCCTTATTCCACCATCTATCTTTTTTGTGTTGTATTTTACTACTCTCAGTTTTTATAGGACAAGAACGTTTGTAACTTGCCATCATAGACCTAACTAAGGAGTCAATAGTTTCTTCTATTCTTTGTGGGGTCAACTGTTCGTTCACTCCCACTTGTGATATCCCTGTTAGTTCCTTCTCTAGAATCTCTCTAAAGAGTGAGAGTGAACAATCAGTCTTCTTAGGATTTCTGTAGGTTCGTGGTTCATGCGGTGCTACTCTCAAGCTAAATCTGATCCTTCTATGATCCGCGCATGAAATCTCTTCAGTTACCACACGCCAATTATTAATCGTCTCTGCAATTACGTGGGTGGCTATTGTGATATCGACTATTGTTTTGGCCCAGGAAGTCACAAACGTAGCTTCCGAGCCTCTGTTTAATAAATTGAGATTGTGCCGCAGGACAAAATCAAGGATTTCCTTGCCTCTTTCGTTTGTGTCTGGACATCCCCAGACAGTGCAGTGTGCATTTGCATCGCAACCCACAACACATTCTAGTTTGTTCTCCGCGCAGAACCGCATCAACTCCTCTAGTGCTGCGGGTGGCGCTTCAGATCCAATGTCCATGTATGCCGATGCCACGACGATGGTGCTGAGTTTCCCCTGCAACAAGTGTGTTAGTAAGGCCGCTTTATATGTGTTAGGTACATAAACGAAAGTACGCGTTTTAAATTGTCCAGTAAGAGCGAAAACATTACCCTTCAGGGCGTTAAAGCCACTCACCTTTCCACGATTTAAGTATGGTTCCTGGACCAGTGTTATCGTGTTCGGTTGCTCTTCCAGGGTCCGTCACAAAGCCGCGAAACCAGTGACGCTGTGTTGGATATTGGCCTGTATTATGTTAGTACTATCAATACCGCCTAGCCTTTGTGTATTACCCACCTGCGTAGTGGTTCTGTTTTTAGAGTTGTTAGAGGTTTTCTTACTACGTGAACCCATTTTAAAAAAAATATCCTTAAAAACTACTGAAAATATTAGGGAAACTATAAAAGACATCGCCCACCCTATTTAATTAGAGGGATCGGTGAGGGAAGGTCCGGCCCCATCCGCATCCATGGACGATGCCGGCGAAAAGATGTTAAGGGACACTAAATTGCCCATTAAATCCTCCTCACCGTCATCGCCCACTTCTAGCAGTTGGTCCACCTCCTCCCTCGTCCATCCCATGTCCTCAGTGACTGTGAAGTCGTCGCCGACCTCGGGAGTCGCCAGCAAAGCATCGCCGCTTGACGCAACGTTCCTAGTGTCAACTACCCCCGGCGCCGACGCCAACGCCACATCACCCCCGAGTCTCCTAACCTTGACGTAGTTCCTCGCCGCGGAGTAGGTAGTGCAGGCGAAAGTCTACGCGTCTTAGTAGTTCCATATCCTCGGGTGGTATTCCCATCACAAGGATGTGATTAAATATCCCGCTTATAGGACCAATGGACCTCATAAAAATTATCTCATTTTTATGTGAGTATTGTATCAAAACAAACATGGTACATCGTCATATTAAAAACTCCAGCTTATAATTACAAGTATCGATGGTGTCGAGCTTCTAAGCTAGAAGGTGATTTTCCGAGCTTTTACGAAACGCAACAATTTTAGTTTTTTTTGTAGTTCTTCTTTTTCTTCCTCTCAGCCTTGTCATCCCACTGTTGGGCATAAGTCTCCTATCCTTGACGCCACGCCTTTCTATGGAATTATCTTAGGTTATTTTCAAAATAACTATGTGACCATACGTGTAAGCTCAATCTCTACGGATCCTAACAATTTTGTAGTATTATCAATTCAACTCCAAAGCTTTGTGTGCTACACTGTGCCCCTGAGACATACAGTCTATATTATTATACTGTACCTTCTTGAAGTTGTTTCTATTCACTGTTCGTAAAAGGCACTATAAACCCATGGTAAAGTGAATGTTGTACGAGGGACAGCGAGAAGGCATGACGCATGAGAAGGCATGAAGGATAAATGATGGTCATTAGTGCTTCATTTTACACGTCCAACTAAGTACGCACTCAAACCTTTACTCAAATAAAAGGTGTCTTCACTCCATGCTGAACCATTTTGGTATATTACATTCTTTGTAACACGCCCTTTTCTCTTCCGGTTGGCAGGTGACAAAACGTTGTTTTCCACCTCAAGTAGGAATAGAAACGTTCGTCATTTCCACACTTTGTAACATCGTGTGGTTAACAAATAAGATACTGTATTGTTAAACGAATTTCTTGTATAAAATATATCATCATCATCAGCTTCTGTTCTTCCTTTGCTGGACATAGGCCTCTCCCAATGCACCAATGAACGCCATAGAGACCGATTTCGGCTCTTCTGATCCAGGTTCTGCCAGCCACCTGCGGAAGCAGGTCGTCACTCCACCTGCCCGGTGGGCGTCTTACACTACTCCAGCGGTTGACCATCCTTCGACAAATGTGACCAGCCCATTGCCACTTCAGCTTGATAATCCTTTGAGCTATGTAAAATCCAAAACGAGTTGATCCGTCAGAGAACCAAAGTCGAACTTTGGTTCTCTGTCGGATGAACTCGTTTCGGATTTTTTCCGAGCATAGTTCTCTCCATAGCTCGCTGAGTGTCACATTCCCAATTGAGTGCCCAAAAGTTCGAAAAATTGAAATAAAATATTATTGTAGACTAAAACATATTCTATTCCAGTTGTTTTCGAGCTGGAGTTAAAATTATTTATTTTAATCAATTTAGATTAATGAAAATCAATCTCTTCTCTTTATTTTACGAAATTAAATGATAGAGTATTGTATTTTGATTAACAAACAACTTCAAAGCCGTTGAAAAGACATAAAACGTTCGTAACTATGATCAGTTTTACAGTTAAAAATAAGAACTTCATCAAAGAGGGGAAAATATTTAAGTGAAAATTATTATTCAACTGAAAAAGAATTTATTAAAAATTATATCTTAAAAATGTTGAACAAAAATTAATAACAATGTGCTTTTTAATCGACTTCACAAAAGAAGACAGGTATATGTTCGAGTGTATGTTTTTTAGAATAGAACATTTTTGCAGGATTTAACCACTCTTGACATGTTTGTTTGTCTTGTTTCCAAGGTCTATTTTCATGAAAATGTTACTTACGATGTCTATATCTTTTGTTTCAGATGAAAGCGTGGACTGCCCACGAGCATGACACGACGCTCTCATGCTGTCGAACCTTGCACGTCAAGCACGCGGCTTATGTTAGCGCGCTCTATACTTTGGTAAGCTAAACAATAATACATAAGTATTTTTAAGGTTCTGTATTTCAAAAGGAAAATGGTAAGAGTCTAGCAAGAGCCTTTTTCTCAGGAACGCATGGAGGGATTAATATCAAATACTCAAGTCTGCAATCCTTTGGAGCTAAGTCAACGCAATAATAAGATACGGCCGTTCATGGCGTATATTTTGACATTCCCAAAGGAATCCCGTTGACCTAGAATCATGAAATTTGGCAAGAAGCAATGTTTTATAGCACAATTAACGGGACAAATCTGAATCCCGTAAATTTGAAGAAAAAACAAACAAAGGGTTACTTGACCCTCGGTGCGCGAGTCCGACGCGCCCAAGTCCGTTTTATTTTAATGGAGTATCACTATTGCTCTTACGTCCGTGGCGTGTGGCCGGCTCATCTCAGAAATTATTACCCGTTTCAGTCGTGTCCTGTTCCGAAATCCTATAGATGATTTGTCACGTCCCGCGTCCCGCTAATCGCTACTAACGACACATCTTACGCGCACAACTTTGAAAGATATATCATGTAGATGTATGATCTATACGTGCGATCTTAGTAATTGTTTGAGCCTTTCGAGGTCGTGGGTAATCAATCTTCGGTGATTGTGTCACGCAAATCTGAGCATTAAGACTAACTAGTTTGGATCGTTCGTATTAATTTGACCTTTGGGGGCTTCTGTGCTTTTGAATTCGCTCTCTTCATGTTTTGATCAATATAACTTTGATAACGTATAAGTACAAATATTGAACCACAGCTACCATTATACAAGTCTATGTAAGTACATAGTGGCTTAGCTACTAGGAGTAGTTTAGGGAAACTTTGTAAGTTCCATTGATCACACACTTTCCCGGTATTGTAAAAAAACAAACATAATTAGATCTCTTGTTGTATATGTCCACCAGCCTTCGTATTCCGTTAACGATCCGAGTTAAAGCTAATCCAGCATCACTATTGTTTTCTTTTTCTTTTGTATCTATTACCTTCATTATTCTAGTAATTTGTATTTGTGTCTAGTAAATGTTTTTTTTTTTATGATACAGAATATACAGTTGATGTTCCAAAAGGATCCTTCATTCATTTTCTACTAGAAAAACTATCTTCCTCTTCCACACACATCAGCTTGACTGAACCAGTGTCTTGTTTGTTTATAAGAAACACATGTTTACGTCAAATGAAACAAGCTGTTTTATAGCATGTGGGCGGTGCTGAAATTAGATACGACGGTAAAGGCTTCTAAAGAGTTTCCGTTTGAAAATAACGACTATCAACTATGATGAATTAACATTTGCGATTCTCATTTATGTTGATGGATGACACGAAAGTTTTGGGGCTAAGCTTGAACAAGTTTTATGAAACGTTTTTAGCTTCAGTAGATTATTATTTGTTAGTAACTTATTCATATAAAGTTACACTAATGAATTAAGTCACCATGACATTTTAACAATATGATAATTTCAACATTTTCAATGCTGCACCAACAGACTTGAAGAACTGCATTTTGAATTAGTATTGTTGGTAAACAAGAAAATAATTGACTATAGAACAAGTCAAATCTTTAAAGGAAGTCAAGTCTCAGTCTTGATGATGTTTTTTTTATATACGCACTAGGCAATCATTTGACAACGATCTCACCTTATAGAAAGAGATGATGTGGTTGAAGGTGAAGCACGTTTGGTTAGTAGATATGTACCTATTCACTCTGGACTAGAACACAACTGGGTAATAATTTAATGCAAACACTGACGACGGTAAGCATTCCACTTTTTTGCCATTTCTTATAATAAATTAAGAAGTGTAAACCTTTGTTCTTGTCCGTGGTATTTCAACCATAAAATGGTGGCGCTTTGCCGACCGTAAACATCAAAGGGTTTAACTTGTTTTATTTTTTTAACCAAACGAAGAAAATCAGATTGTGAAATGTTCAATCTCAATAATATATAATATTTTTTACACTGTCATAGTTTTCAAGATTTTCTTTGGCTGTTATATAAAGCAATGCTTTCAAAGCTTTGGTAAAAACTTGATGTTTGACAAAAAATGATATGACGTTTTCGTATAATTTTTGTTGTTATATTATAAATGAAAGAAGCTTCGGTGGCCGTACTTATCTATCTGTAGGTGTTCTATCTGTCGCGCCGTGACATAACGGGCCTCGTCTGCGTGGGACGAACAAATCCCTGAAATAAAGAGGGAGCGGAAGTCATGTCTATTGTTCAGTATACATTAACCCAATGGCGAAGGTAAGGTCGCCTTAGGCTTCGTGCACACTTTATATGAACATAACTTGCACATAAGCACAAAAGGAACTTGCGTCTGCATCATGCTTTTCTTTTAATTTTTGCAAGAGATTGTAGCGTACAAGCAAAAGAGACAAGATGGAAACTGATAAAAAATAATATTCACGCTCTAACCAAGCAATGTGAGGAAACTCCGGTTCGAAAATACTCTTTCAAATTAAATATTTCCTAAAATTTATACAAATTTTTCCTTGTTGTGGTGCGGCACGCAAGAAAAAAATACGAAGGAAGAAATACGAAGAAATATAAGGTTTTAATAATAGAATTGCCACAAAAAGCAGTAAGTTAGTTAGGTTGACATGAATGATTTTAGTGTTAAATGGCTATTGAACCTTAAGTTATTAGTGTTAAAATACATTGCGCCCCGTTTTGTATACTTACACCAGAAATACTTTTAGTAGTTAAATCATAATTAATATCTGCGGCTCATAAGTCATAATAGTCTGTCTATACTTGGCACATACATAAAGTTATAAAGCAAATTCTCCGTGCAGAAATGAACTGGGAAAACAATGAGCGCATTATCATAAGCCAAAAATGCGGGAGACGGTGTTAAATTGCTATAAATTTCTTTACAAAATAATTGCATCACCGATCTGCTATATCAAGTGTGCCCAGAGCCAAAGAACAAGAATTGTGCTGTTTGGCGTCATTTTCCGCCCTCCCTGATCTGATACAGTCCTAGTATATTTAAAGTTAAGAAATTAAAAGCATATTGTTCTTATTTTAATTCTGAAACTTTTTAAGGAGATTCTTTTGTGTTATTTTATAATTTGCGCTCTTTCTTGAGGCAGATATTTTTAAAATGTTTCTTTGCACAGATAACGTGAACTGACTATTGAAGTTTTTGGAGTTCACACGATTTCATTTGTGAAACTGAAATAAACTAGAAGTCTGGAACTAAACTAGAACTAAACGTTGTGTTGTTTGATTTTTTATTGAATGAATGCTGGCGATCAGTGAGTCGAGTTTTTAGCCCCGAACTATAAAGAGTTATAAGTTTAGGGTGTGTATGTATGTATCACTGTACCCGTGTGTCTGTCTGTGGCATCGTAGCTTACAAACGAATGGACCGATTAGGATGCGGTTTTTTCTGTTTGAAAGCTGATGTGATTGAAATGGATTTTAGCTATAATAGGAGGATCGTAGCTCCCAAATAAATAGATCGACTATGATGATTTTATTTTAGGTTTGAATGCTGAGGTGATCTAGTTGGTTCTAAGCTATAATGGAGGGGGTCGGGGTTATATATGTTTAATTTGTGCTGGTTTTTGCCAATTATTAAATGATTTATGAACATTTAATGATTTAATGTGCCAGATGTCGTAGTGCGGACAGTCTTGAGATTCTTGCCAATAATACTAAAGTGCATATTATTATCAGCTCGTAACACCGACCTCAAAATTTATGGCGTAGTAAAAGCTTTTGACACGAGGCGGCTTTTAAAGTATCGGTGCATAAAAAATGGCAGTTTCATTAATTATTATTAAGTAGTTCTTGCTGAAGCAGTGGTAGCGCCGTAAGGGACCTTGTGTAAATTCAACGTCGAACATTTTTCCAATCGCTTGTCTTATTTGGTTTGCCACTTTTGGGATAGAACCCAAAGTACATGGACTAAAAAATGAGAGGCAAGAGACAATTGCCTACTAGAACTGAACCTGTGCTAAATTATGACTAAACTTGTTTCCTTAGATAAGTATAGTCTTCGTTACCAACTGACATAAGTTCAATAACTAAAACCGGGTTTACGGTCGGGTAAAAAATAGCCACTGGCACTCTTGCGATGAAGACGAATCGATTGATAGTTCGCTTGTTAAAATCGGACCAAGTTTTTAGGTTCAACACATAACTATTTCTTTGCTTCGCCGTAGTTGTGTAAAAAATAGCCCATTCTCTATAAATGAAGAAGAATCGATTGATACCTCGCTTGTCAAAATCAGACAATTAGGGGCAAAAATTGAAACATCCACCATATACATGGATACTTACATACATACATAAATACATAAATAGACTGTTAAAATCATTACCCTTCCCTTGCTTCGCCGTATTTGGGTAAAAAGAATGCATAAACATTGTTGATGATCAATCAGACAGATGACAATATGAAGAAAATTAATTACCTAGAGGAAGAAGGGTTTTAAGTTGTAAAATCGGATCGGATGAATTTTATCTGTGATCATGCGGCGCTTGCAACGGTACCCAAATATCGGACACTCAAAAGTACTTTCAATTTTAAAAGTTTTTTTTTCAAAAAACTATTAATTTTAAAAGTGTGGTACTAAGTTTTGAAGGCCAGTATAGTTAATACGCGAGCGATGAGTTCCATATACATAAAAAGTACTAACTTTCTATGTATATGGAACTACTACTACTACTAGAAAGTACTAACTTTCTATGTATATGGAACTACTACTACTACTAGAAAGTACTAACTTTCTATGTATATGGAACTACTACTACTACTAGAAAGTACTAACTTTCTATGTATATGGAACTACTACTACTACTACTAGAAAGTACTAACTTTCTATGTATATGGAACTACTACTACTACTAGAAAGTACTAACTTTCTATGTATATGGAACTACTACTACTACTACTAGAAAGTACTAACTTTCTATGTATATGGAACTACTACTACTACTAGAAAGTACTAACTTTCTATGTATATGGAACTACTACTACTACTACTAGAAAGTACTAACTTTCTATGTATATGGAACTACTACTACTACTAGAAAGTACTAACTTTCTATGTATATGGAACTACTACTACTACTACTAGAAAGTACTAACTTTCTATGTATATGGAACTACTACTACTACTAGAAAGTACTAACTTTCTATGTATATGGAACTACTACTACTACTACTAGAAAGTACTAACTTTCTATGTATATGGAACTACTACTACTACTAGAAAGTACTAACTTTCTATGTATATGGAACTACTACTACTACTACTAGAAAGTACTAACTTTCTATGTATATGGAACTACTACTACTACAAGAAAGTACTAACTTTCTATGTATATGGAACTACTACTACTACTACTAGAAAGTACTAACTTTCTATGTATATGGAACTACTACTACTACTAGAAAGTACTAACTTTCTATGTATATGGAACTACTACTACTACTACTAGAAAGTACTAACTTTCTATGTATATGGAACTACTACTACTACTAGAAAGTACTAACTTTCTATGTATATGGAACTACTACTACTACTAGAAAGTACTAACTTTCTATGTATATGGAACTACTACTACTACTAGAAAGTACTAACTTTCTATGTATATGGAACTACTACTACTACTACTAGAAAGTACTAACTTTCTATGTATATGGAACTACTACTACTACTAGAAAGTACTAACTTTCTATGTATATGGAACTACTACTACTACTACTAGAAAGTACTAACTTTCTATGTATATGGAACTACTACTACTACTAGAAAGTACTAACTTTCTATGTATATGGAACTACTACTACTACTACTAGAAAGTACTAACTTTCTATGTATATGGAACTACTACTACTACTAGAAAGTACTAACTTTCTATGTATATGGAACTACTACTACTACTACTAGAAAGTACTAACTTTCTATGTATATGGAACTACTACTACTACTAGAAAGTACTAACTTTCTATGTATATGGAACTACTACTACTACTACTAGAAAGTACTAACTTTCTATGTATATGGAACTACTACTACTACTAGAAAGTACTAACTTTCTATGTATATGGAACTACTACTACTACTACTAGAAAGTACTAACTTTCTATGTATATGGAACTTTTACTACTACTAGAAAGTACTAACTTTCTATGTATATGGAACTACTACTACTACTACTAGAAAGTACTAACTTTCTATGTATATGAAACTACTACTACTACTAGAAAGTACTAACTTTCTATGTATATGGAACTACTACTACTACTACTAGAAAGTACTAACTTTCTATGTATATGGAACTACTACTACTACTAGAAAGTACTAACTTTCTATGTATATGGAACTACTACTACTACTACTAGAAAGTACTAACTTTCTATGTATATGGAACTACTACTACTACTAGAAAGTACTAACTTTCTATGTATATGGAACTACTACTACTACTACTAGAAAGTACTAACTTTCTATGTATATGGAACTACTACTACTACTAGAAAGTACAAACTTTCTATGTATATGGAACTACTACTACTACTACTAGAAAGTACTAACTTTCTATGTATATGGAACTACTACTACTACTAGAAAGTACTAACTTTCTATGTATATGGAACTACTACTACTACTACTAGAAAGTACTAACTTTCTATGTATATGGAACTACTACTACTACTAGAAAGTACTAACTTTCTATGTATATGGAACTACTACTACTACTACTAGAAAGTACTAACTTTCTATGTATATGGAACTACTACTACTACTAGAAAGTACTAACTTTCTATGTATATGGAACTACTACTACTACTAGAAAGTACTAACTTTCTATGTATATGGAACTACTACTACTACTAGAAAGTACTAACTTTCTATGTATATGGAACTACTACTACTACTAGAAAGTACTAACTTTCTATGTATATGTAACTACTACTACTACTAGAAAGTACTAACTTTCTATGTATATGGAACTACTACTACTACTACTACTACTAGAAAGTACTAACTTTCTATGTATATGGAACTACTACTACTACTAGAAAGTACTAACTTTCTATGTATATGGAACTACTACTACTACTACTAGAAAGTACTAACTTTCTATGTATATGGAACTACTACTACTACTAGAAAGTACTAACTTTCTATGTATATGGAACTACTACTACTACTACTAGAAAGTACTAACTTTCTATGTATATGGAACTACTACTACTACTAGAAAGTACTAACTTTCTATGTATATGGAACTACTACTACTACTACTAGAAAGTACTAACTTTACTACTACTACTAGAAAGTACTAACTTTCTAGTAGTAGTAGTAGTTCCATATACATAGAAAGTTAGTACTTTCTAGTAGTAGTAGTAGTTCCATATACATAGAAAGTTAGTACTTTCTAGTAGTAGTAGTAGTTCCATATACATAGAAAGTTAGTACTTTCTAGTAGTAGTAGTAGTAGTTCCATATACATAGAAAGTTAATACTTTCTAGTAGTAGTAGTAGTTCCATATACATAGAAAGTTAGTACTTTCTAGTAGTAGTAGTAGTTCCATATACATAGAAAGTTAGTACTTTCTAGTAGTAGTAGTAGTAGTTCCATATACATAGAAAGTTAGTACTTTCTAGTAGTAGTAGTAGTTCCATATACATAGAAAGTTAGTACTTTCTAGTAGTAGTAGTAGTAGTTCCATATACATAGAAAGTTAGTACTTTCTAGTAGTAGTAGTAGTTCCATATACATAGAAAGTTAGTACTTTCTAGTAGTAGTAGTAGTTCCATATACATAGAAAGTTAGTACTTTTTATGTATATGGAACTCATCGCTCGCGTATTAACTATACTGGCCTTCAAAACTTAGTACCACACTTTTAAAATTAATAGTTTTTTTTATTAAATTGCTTGGCTCTTACTCTTTAGACTGAGATAACAAGAACACCAGTTTTTAAGTCAAAACCTAAGCTATCCAACAAAGAAAAGCGTATCGCAATCGGTTTTGTAGTTTTAACGTGATCGCGAACAGACAGTCATTAAAATTTGGTACTTAGTTTTGAAGGCCAGTGCTGCTATAGAAGCTAAATTCTGTAGCAGATACGTATGTAATTAACGTCCATTCATTTAGTGCGATTTTGACGCTCTAAGTATCCAGTTCTAATTTCAGTCAAATTACTACAGGACAACGGAAAATTGGACCAATCAATACAGTCGTCCACTGAAACCAACAAAACAATAATGCGGATTATCTGACTGAAACCGATTAACGTGAACTGAATCAATTAAACCACTATTCGTTTATATTGTAACTAAAATACGTTGAACCTGTACTTTGTATTAATCATTGATATATCAAGAAAGCCTTTAACTGGTTAACTTTGCACGTAAGTATATAATTATTTTAAATTGATGGTGCATGCAGTACAGTCGCATAACTTTGCTGTCTTTATTGTCTGGGGAAGCTTTTAAGAGCTTGTATATGTCCAGTTGATATAAATAAAATAATATAATATAATATATTCGGGACAATTCCACATCAATTACCTAGGTTCAAACTAGGATACCCTGTACTATGGGCACTAGACAACGGATAAACATACATAGATACGAATATTACATCCATGACTCGGAAACATACATTTCTGCTCATCACACAAATGATTGCACCTTGCAGGATTCGAACCCGCGACCTTTCGATTTCATACCTAGGGTCTCTAGCCACTAGACCAACCGACAAAGTTTATAAGGTAACCTACGAAAAAAAAGACAAATTGAGAACCTCCTTCTTTATGAAATCGGCTGATATACAATAGTTGAAGCAAGTGCCACCACCTATGTTGAACAAAGTCACTTTGCGGTTCTTTTCAGGTAGGCTACTCGAGTGTAGGCATTTCATTAGAAAATGTTGATTATAAAGATCGACGTTCATTATCTATAGGTAAAAAATATCGAAGTGCGTCAATTATATGTCGGAATTCCGAGGGCCAGCTGGACCGCGATATCACATTTTTAAATGGTAAGTTTTTTTTTATAAATATCATATTTTCCTTTAGATACGAACATACATTACGTATGTTCATACATACGTACTGTTATGATTCTTACTTGTTATTTGTTTAAGATATATTAGTAAAATTATGTTTTGCATTCTCGGCGCTGTAAGATATAATTTCTCGGAAAGATATATATTTTTTTGTATGTTTGTTTGTTTGCAATGGATAAACTCAAAAAATACTGAACTGATTTAAAACTTTCTTTCACCTATAGAAATATAAATTATCTGTGAGTAAAATAAGCTGAATTATATATATTAAAAAAATTGAGTTCTCTATGCACGGAATGACATGTTACCGTGGAAATGAAATAATAACTAGTCTGTCAAAAAGCACCACGAGGCTGTTGCCAAAGACTTTGAATTACGCTTACTGTAGAACACTAAAACACGGGTAGAATCGTGTACCTTCTGCTTTTTTCGGTGCCTCTCCACTACTGGAGGTTGGCCATCAGCTCCGCATATCCCTCTTTGTTTACCAGTAACGAGAAACCCTTAGCTACCCGTGCGAAGCCAGGCGAGTCACTAGTACCAAATAAAATTGCACAATTGCAAACGCTGACATAATTATGTACGGGCTAATTTACTGCAGCATCATTCTCATTGCCCGCACGCTCGGGTGATTTATGAGAGATAAGGACAAAATTTAGGGGTTGTGATGAAGATCGTCTGTTTATGGCGGGAAGGTGCAGATTGTATAGCAATAGAAGCAGCAAATTACCTATCCGAAATTTGCGAGTTAATTGAACATGCATAGGGTCGCTCCCTTTAAGTCAGTTGAACCTGACTTTGTGGGTCCACAATAAATCAAGATAGATGATTTATAATATATGTATGAATATTCACTATGTTTTATTTTATTTTATTTAGTATGGTAAATGCGTTGTTGTTCACTAGTTAACAAAATTATTAAGTACAATGGGTGAACTTATCGCAGTGGGAGACTTCTTCCAGTCAACCTCTCAAATTCCGTAATTAATCTTGATTGCGTGGTAAGCCAAACGTAGTGTTTATATTATTTGTGATGGATCGTGATGTCATCGACGGGGTGATTAAATGATCACAATTAAATGCGTATACACCATGCCTGTGTTCTTAACCTTTGAGGAGTTCCCTTGTCAGGACCCTACCCTGAGTGCAGCAACCACGTCATGTTGAACTTAAAACCTGCTATCTTAATAAAATGCAAACACAAAATTTCGTGTCGGTGCTGTTGACCGTTGAAGAGTTCCTCTAGGTGGTGCTAATCCTGGATGTCCATTCAAGTCGATGAAAAATATAATAAAAATGCATTGTCATCGGAACTAAACCTAACATGTAAAAATTCAACTCCAGATAAGAGGAAGTGGTCATTCAGATTGCAAGATTTGATCTAAATAAACATACATACATACATACATACATACATACATAAAAGCATTGCAAGTTACATAATTATAAAAGATGAGCCATGTCTCATTTTTACAGATTACGCAGACTTCCATATTCATTCTTACTAAGCGTAGAATAATTAAGACTTTAAAAAACGTATTTGATGGAGACAACTGTTAAACCATAAAAGTAGTTTAATCAATTTAAACGTTTCCGCAATAAATTCAGTTCCAAATTCGAAATGCGGAAAATTATCGCCCATGCGTTCGCAATCATCACGAAATTAAATTTAAATCATTTGTATGGAAATGTCGATTGTTTGCGGTTTTCATGCGCTTAATTGCAAAATTGTGAATGGTGTGGACGGAAATAGGTTGATGGACTAATGTGATAACTGAAGCTCATGAAATTAGTAGGTAGACAAAAATTGTTAATAATAATTTGTTACACAAGTTTAAATGACAAACACAACTACTACAAAAACGTCTTCAAAAATACCTCCACGCACTGCACCCGATCCGAATTGAATAATGTTACCGTCCTTTTTGAACCGGATTAAATTTAAGTATCAAAAACAGGCAAACCAAAAAACTATAGATCTGGCAACTCACTTTCTCTGGCAGAATAGCGTTGAGTAGCCATTAGCCTTGAATTTACAGTTACAGTGACATTACAGTTAATTAACATTCCAGTTGTGAAATTCAGTTGCAACTAGAAGTTTTTGGTTGCATCTGAAGTGAGGGATAACTAATAAAGTTTCTATAAGCTTTATTATTTTAAATATATTTAAAGAATGCCAAGCTAAGTAGATAATAATATCGAGAGTCATTGAGACTATTTTCAGGAAATTTTAGGATAGGTATCGGTCGATGGTCAACGACATGAATTTGACTAGATGACGTTAAATGACAATATGTGCATAATAATTAACTTTTGGCTCTTATTTGCAATCAGAACGGATTTAAACAATTATTGGCGGATATATTACCGTGCAATGATTAAATTTAATCTTACGTTTCAATTGTAAATCTAATATTTTGATCGTGTTCGTTCCTTATAAATTTGGGTTCAGATCTTGAGTCAAGTCATGAACCCAAATTTTTAAGGAACGGATTCGGTTAAAATATTAGTTTGGCAATGAAAACTATTGATGAAACATTAACATTGTATAGTGTTTTAACCGCGATTCAATAACAACATTATACCTACAATAATCCAAAATGAATAACCCGCTTTCTGGGCAGTTGGGTTAAAATACGAAGCATAGTGGTTTAACAGTAGTTAAGTAAAAAGCAATAAAATAAAAGCAGTACCTAAGTACTTACGTGTATACTAAAATATCCCAGCAAAGCTTTGTTGATCGTTTCATATTTTAAGGTTATCTTTATTCGCCAAGCAAATGTATTAAAAATATAAACGTGCGTGACCTACATAGAAAAGCAGTTATTGTGGATTACAGCAGCTTCTTCCTAAAATGCAATACGCTGAAGATCCCAACTTACAGCCATCTCACGAAGAAAAATGCGTGAATGCTTTCAGAACCTTGCCGCCTTAATACTTTTTATTGCTTCTGTGTAGGTATATTAGGCGAATTCATCAGGATTTCACTGCCACAAAATCCACATACCCATTCCTATGTAAATTCAAATCCTCAAGTTTTGTTCGAAAATACTCGTAATCTTGATTACTTTTGGGAGAATCTGCTAACAGAAAATTAAACTAAAAGTGAAAAACAATTTTGTATATAACTTACAAAATTCGAGCTCTTTGAGGCGCAAAGGAGATGTTTCAGAAATGTATGGAGCCTGGGCCAGGTCTGTGTACACCATACTCAAAAATAGATCAGATAATTTCAAATCATTTTGTACTACCCATTTTCCAAAAAACGGCTTAATTTGGTGGTACAAAACAAGAATTTACGCTTGGAATTGCAACACACAACAAAGAAACCATCATGGCGGTACTAAGATCGAAGATGTCATTTTGACGTTTGACATATTTACTTTGTCGTATCTCAGCACTGCTATTACGCAATATTGATCATATCGGTTTCAATCCGTCAAATTCATTAATACGTTGCGATAAAGTCGAAATTGCTATGAAGAAAATGACAATCTGATTGAAACAAGTGACAAACTGATTGAAACCAAGATACGGAATCGTACTGCAGGGCCCCGACCACAGAACTTAATTTCAATCAGATTGTCACTTTAATCATAGCAATTTCGACTCTATCGCAACGTATTAATGTTAGTGATATTGAAAATCTGATTGAAACCAACTTAAGTAGTAGGTACGGCTGCCGGTTTCTTTATGTAATTAAGCATAGAAACAGGTTTTTGGAAATATAAATTCGTAAAATAGCAATTGATAAGATAATTGTTTATCTGATGATGATAACGGTGAGAACTTTGTGCTCTGTGGCGAAAACAACCAAGGGGCCCGTTGACTTCGACGTTCGAGGACGCACGGATCACCCGCGCGTACACTCGAAATCGTTCACGGCGTCGTCGGGCGTTCGTCTGGGTCATCCGAAAAATAGTAGGGGAGGGGAGGAATAGTATGAAACTGACACTTGACAGTTGTCAGTTGTATGTGGACGTCCAAAGTCGTTCACTAACTCCGGATGATCGAATCGCGCGGATGATTCGAGCGTGTGAGTGAACACAGCCAAGGACACAATAATAACAACCCCACAGGTGACAATAGTTTTTTTTTACCACAGAGTAAACTATCATTACTATGAGATAGTGTACACAGACCTGGCCCATTATGAAACATCATTGGTTTAGAAGGTACGAATCGATGGAATCCACACCAATATATAACAGTGAAACGTTGTCTGTTTATTTGTTTGTTTGAAATATGAAACTTTGTAAATGAGTACTGTACAATATAGATACCAACATGGAATACTTTTTTATCCCCGAAAATAGAAAGTTTCCACGGGAAAACTGGAAAATGTTGATAGTTGTTTTGTTGTTGTTGGAACGGCTGCCATGGAAACAAAATAATAACATGTCTTTCAAAAAGCATCCAGAGCGTTGGTGCTATTTTAATATCCTAAAAGAACATAAATGGCTTTACATGTCTTTCAAAAAGCATCCAGAGCGTTGGTGCTATTTTAATATCCTAAAAGAACATAAATGGCTTTTTTCGAAATAAACTGTAGACCACGAGGATGAAGTCGCGGGCGTCGCGGTATTCCGACTTTGGTGCCAGTATAGACGAGGTAACAATGTTTTATAATTGATAGATTCAGGCGTTACTTTGCGGAAATCCATATTTAAAATGAACAAAATAAAAATATGTAGCTTACTTCCGCCAAAACTGTAAGTCAGACAAATGATAAATGGTAAAATTAACACAAGTAAAACCCCACGCTAAACAAAACCCTACCCCAGATTGAACTAATGAAAAATATAAATGAAAGAAAAGCTAAGGCCTGGAGGCAAAAAAAAAAAAAAAACACTTATTTACAAATAATATATATAAATATATATACACAAGAAAAAACCCCCAAGCTAAACAAACCCTACCCAAATACAAGTATCGAAACACTCATATATTCATATACATATAATATAAAAAAAAACACAATAAAAAACATATACCTCGATCCAAATACCAAACGTCTGACATCAATACGACACGTGTCACCACCAACTTAGTTTCATCACCTTTGTTGCGTATTTTCACTGGAAATGCGTCACAAGTAACAGGCGGCGATGACGTAATCGTAAATATGGTGCAATAGTGGCATGACCTTGCGGATTCATAGCGATTCATTCTGGCTCAAACTGGTTCGCGGCGATGCAGCAGTGCAGTCGCACTAGCTCAGGCGCGTGGCCTATATAAGGGAATTTGTCACCATTGCTCAGGCACTCTCAGTCCAGCATTCGACGAGTCAACATCACCCGAAGATGCCTCGTGCAGAGGCGAAACACGTGTCGTATTGATGTCAGATGTTTGGTATTTGGATCGAGGTATATGTTTTTTATTGTTTTTTTTTATATTATATGTATATGAATATATAAGTGTTTCGATACTTGTATTTGGGTAGGGTTTGTTTAGCTTGGGGGTTTTTTATTGTGTATATATATTTATATATATTATTTGTATATAAGTGTTCTTTTTTTTTTCTTTTTTTTTTTTGCTTCCAGGCCTTAGCTTTTCTTTCATTTATATTTTTCATTAGTTAAATCTGGGGTAGGGTTTTGTTTAGCATGGGGTTTTACTTGTGTTAATTTTACCATTTATCATTTGTCTGACTTACAGTTTTGGCGGAAGTAAGCTACATATTTTTATTTTGTTCATTTTAACAATGTTTTCTTTGCGAGTTTTGTAAATGAAGGTTGGTACAAACATATTTTATAATAATGTTATAACATCATGTAAACAGGAGGCTCTTTACTGTTAGGTCTGTGGAAAGGCCGCTTTAGTTAGTCGTTTGCTCGACGTTAGTCGCTATAGCACCAAACCCAATTACTGCTAAACCGGTTATAACGGTAAAACCTCTTCTCAATACCTTTTCATAATTACCTAAGTAAATTATATTTATATTGCATCAGCAGTTCATTATTTCTATTACATGCAGATCAGACGTGTGAAAGACCCTTCCATATCCAACCAAAACCCTAGCAAAATGGTTATTTTTATCGTTTTTACAGGTAACCAGAAATTTATAATACTTAACAAGTGGACGAATGCGTTTTTAGGGATTCCGTAAAAAACGCATTCGTCCACAACGAAAGTTTTTTTTTCTCAGACTTGCCATACCTCTCTCTGCCTCGCTCCACTCCGATGTATAGTATATTTGGCTTCTTCCCATAAATTATTATCTAATGATTTCAAATAAACTTCGTTTGTTTCAGAATATATCAATACTAGTGGTGCTGTTGTATAGTTGGAGAATCGGTGTAAATGCAAAGAGGTCTAGGGAACTAGATGATGTATATTATGGTAAGTATTTTTTACAAAATTATATATTCCGACAACCGGTTTTGTATATTTTTATTTTTAGCCATTACAAGTACTTATATTTATTATACCATGCGATATAAGTTCATCCAATGCGATACAGTGGACGAACTAAATAACGGGCTGGTGGAAATTGTCCACGCGGTCGGGTCGGAGATTTTTAAGACCCCCCGCAAAAAAAGAACACAGAGCTTCTCTGAGCATACACTCAAGCTTATGGCAGAACGAAGCGAGATGAGGCTGCTGTCTTCAGTGGATATGTCGAGTTGCAGCTTGTTTATTAAACAGATCTGCAAGTCAATGCAACACGATTTGCGTTCCTATAATACTACTTGTATTAAGAACGTAATAGAGCGGAACAAAGGCTCCAAAGTGTTCGCAAGAGATCTGTCTATTGGGCAAAGCCTGTTTACGAAGCTGAAAACCGACAGTAGCAACCAGAGATTTTGAGTGAGCTCGAAAAGTTCTATGGACAATTATACACCTCATCGCGAAGTCCTCCTAGCAGGACTAGCGATGCCAGAGCCCGTTTGACCCGACATCAAAATGGCTCTCAAACAGCTTAAGAGCAACAAGGCACCAGGGGAGGACGGAATAACGACAGAGCTACTGAAAACGGGTGGAACACCGGTACTTAAAGTCTTTCAGAAGCTGTTTAACTCCGTCATTCTCGAGGGTACTACGCCAGAGGCGTGGCACAGGAGCGTAGTGGTTTTGTTCTTTAAGAAAGGTGATAAAACCATCTTGAAGAATTATAGGCCCATTTCGCTGCTGAGCCACGTCTATAAGCTATTTTCGAGAGTAGTAACAAACCATCTCGCTCGTAGGTTTGACAACTTTCAGCCTCCCGAACAAGCTGGATTCCGGAAAGGCTTTAGCACCGTAGACTACATCCATACGCTCCGGCAGATTACACAAGAGACCGAAGAGTATAATCGGCCACTATGTCTAGCGTTTGTGGACTACGAGAAAGCCTTTGATTCAGTCGAGACCTAGGCAGTGCTACAGTCATTACAGCGGTGCCAGATTGATTACAGGTAGATCAGTGTTGAAGTGTTTGTACAGCAAGGCCACCATGACAGTTCGTCTTCAGGATCAG
This sequence comes from Alsophila aescularia, assembly GCA_946251855.1. Lineage (NCBI taxonomy): Eukaryota > Metazoa > Arthropoda > Insecta > Lepidoptera > Geometridae > Alsophila > Alsophila aescularia. Next base: position 9,176,088 of record OX276378.1, on the reverse strand, counting down.
AGCACGAATTCTATCCAGCTGCAAAAAGGGGTGAGACAGGGAGACGTTATTTCTCCGAAACTGTTCATCTCTGCACTGGAAGATATATTCAAGCTTCTGAACTGGAACGGATTTGGTGTTAACATCAATGGCGAATACATTACTCACCTTCGATTTGCTGAAGATATAGTCATCATGGCTGAAACCCTGGAAGACCTAAGCACAATGCTCAGTGACCTCAATATTGTTTCCCAACAGGTGGGTCTTAAAATGAACATGGGCAAGACGAACATCATGTCAAACGCCCATGTCGTACCCATGCTGGTTTATGTTGGGAACGATATTATCGAAGCTGTTGATCACTATATCTACTTGGGTCAGACGATCCAACTGGGTAGATTCAACTTCGACAAAGAAGTCAACCGACGAATCCAACTCGAATGGGCAGCGTTCGGGAAATTACGCCATATCTTCTCCTCGCAGATACCGCAGAGCCTCAAGACGAAAGTTTATAATCAGTGTGTGTTGCCAGTGATGACATATGGCACAGAGACGTGGTCGCTAACTATTGGTCTCATACAAAAGCTCAGAGTTGCGCATAGCTATGCTCGGTGTTTCACTACGCGATAGAATCAGAAATGAAGAAATCCGTAGAAGAACGAAGGTTACCGACATAGATCTCAGAGTTTGCAAGTTGAAGGGGCAATGGGCAGGCCATATAGTTCGCAGAACCGACAACCGCTGGGGAATAAAGGTTCTCGAATTTCGACCACGAACAAGCAAGCGAAGTGTGGGGAGACCCCCACACGATGGACCGACGACATTGTAGCCATCGCAGGAAGTCGGTGGATGGAGGTGGCACAAGATCGCTCGTCATGGCGCTCTTTGGGCCTATGTTCAGCAGTGGACTTCTTAAGGCTGACATGATGATGATTATATTTATACTAACATTGGAATTGTTGTTGATGTTATAATATTCGCACAAATGTTTGCAAAGTTGGTAATTGACGCAATTTAGAAAATAATATATCCTAGGAGTTCACTTAAAACTTTTGAATATCTCATTATTTTCAGTCCAATAAACATGAGAGTAAAATGATACATAATGCTCTATCATTCACATCTGTTAGATGATTGATATGAATGCCCCGACTTACACTAAAGAAAAAACACCTTAAAAGAAGCAAAAAAAGTTCTCACATCGCCTTTTATTTTCTGTAACAAAATTACGGATAGATGTGTTTTATACCAATTTTTGTAAAAATATTAGAATTGCTTTTTATCTACTTCTCAAAGGGAAGAAATTAATGTTTTTTATTTTATTTTCATCCTTTCTTTAAAAAAGTCAAAATAAAGCCGTAGGCCAGTTTTAGTATAATAGTATCACTCGAGTGTTTTAATACATAGTTATTTGCCATTTCATACACTACTTTATTTACACTCATACAATAGAAACTCACATAATATAATGAAAAAATAATGTGATATTTTCTTGATTTTGCTGGTCACAGCTCGTTTGTCATGTTCGTTGATGTTTCCGTGATGTTGGGTGGAGTCAAATTCTCCTCACTAATACTGGTGTCGGATATTTTTAATCAGGATAAAACTTTTGTCCAACAAAAACACATTAAACTGGTTATGTACTAATGTGAAGTTAATTATGGCGCCAACATCCAGTCCACAGCGAATTCGCTTGCATAAAATCTAGCACGCGCCACCATAGATAATGAATGACGAAAACCCTCGTTATTGTGGAGCCAAACCGGTGCTTATAGGGGAAAAATATATATTTTAACATAGTTCAGTTCAAATAGCAGTGTTATAATATTTATTTTTTTCTTATTTGAGTAGTGCCGTGCGTAAAGTATGTCATTATGCCACCATTTTGAGTTCATAATCCGGATTTTACGATATGAGTGTTGATAAAATAATTTTTCTGAATTCTATGTTAAGATTTATTATATGACTATGGTCATCATATAGAGTTTTAGATATGGTCGTCATATAAAGTTTTAGCCATATTTTTTTTAATAAGTTACAAAATATGCATTTTGAATTGTTTCTCTTCTCATCTTCTCTACCCATTGTTACTCGTTTACTAGCTAAAATGTATGCTCCCAATTTGTTTCAAAGTCTAGAATGAATGATTGGCTTCAAACGAGCGTACTCTGTTGTGCCAATGAAAGCGCGGATCTTCAATTATAACGACTTTATTTATTGCAATGGGTTTACTTTTCAATTATTGGATCCGATCAAACGAATGAGTCTTATATAATAGACTTTTATTCACTTTTTGAATTAAGGCCGATGTATGTCTCACTAAGACGAATTAATGAGGACTTTTAGGTTAAGTTAATAATTATTTATATTTACACAGAAAGGACTCTAACCTTTGCGTACTATATTTATTCTGTGTCTATACTTATTTGTATGATTTCTGTCTGTTTGTATGTTCGCACATCACGTAAAAACTACTAGACCGATTTAAATGCAGTGCATAAAATCTGGTTAAGTTTGTATTTCAAGGCGATAGATAAAATAAATAAAAGCCGAGCAATCAATAAAAAACGGTTTAGCATGAACTTTTTTAGTCATAGTCATAGTCATAGTAATTAATTGATATAAAAAAATACAGGTCAATTACATGATAATCATGTAAAGTACTTTATAATTCTTTCTATTATGCTTCGTAAAATATATATTATATAGCAATTTTAACAAAAAAAAATATTTTTTTATTACAATGCTGTAAAATTATGTCAAATAAATAACAATAGAATACTCAAAATAAAACTGAAATTTAACTGAAAAAATGTCAAGTACAAACTTTGATTATAATAAATTAATTCTAACCCTATTTAAAGATATAGATCCAAGAAATTTCGCAAAATTATTGAAAGTTTGGTTGATATGCCAGCGTTTCAACTTACACTTGAATAAATCAAGACTGGGTGCTCCTGTGACATCCACCGGCAGTCGATTGTAGACTGTCGGGCCCATGACGTGAGTCAATTTGTTGGACTTGGCCAGAGAGCGGGACACGGCATCCAGCTGGCCCTTGCGACGGGTGGCATACCTATGAGATTCACCTATTTTAGTTTTAACTTTTTGCCGTGTAAATACAGCTACCTGATAGATTACCATGGATGGCAATGTGGCAGGATACCGAGCGTTTTAAAGAACGGTCTCGCGGAGGTAACCTGCGAGACCCCTACAATTGCTCGCACGGCACGTTTCTGGAGCCGAAAAGCTCTTTCCCAGTCCGATCCCCTGGCCCAGAGTTCGGCACCGTACTGCAACAGGGAGTGGACAGTGGCGAAGTAGCACGACCGCACCACCTCCCTCGGTAGGAATCGCGTTAGTCGGCGAAGTGCAAAACACGCACCACCTAACTTCCCGCATACTTTGTGTATGTGGGACTTCCAGGTAAGGCCACTGTTAATCTCGAAGCCCAAGAAGGTGGTGCTGTCTGATTGCTCTATTCTCGTGCTGTTTGCTAGGACGCTCAGACGTCGTACAGAGCGACCAGCCAGGTTGAAGTGGATGAAGTGGGTTTTAGCGCGATTTAATACTAACCTGTTGCTGTCAAACCACATCGCAAGTTGTGTGGCGGTATCATTCAACCTGTGTTCCAGCATCTCCATAGACATTGCTGTTACTACAGCGGCGACGTCGTCAGCGTACATGAATACGTCTGCACAAGTTATAGCGCCCGGCAGGTCGTTCAACAGCAACGATAACAGTATGTTCGACACTGAAGATCCCTGCGCAACTCTCATCTCCTTGGTGAGAGGATCGGATCTCTCCTGCCCGCCATCACCCACTACCACCTGAGAACGACCACGCACAAGATCCATCAACAACATACGCAGATTATTACATATTCCGTAATAACTCATTTTAATCGCTAATACATTGTGACTCACCACGTCAAACGCCTTCGAGAGATCGCAGCATAGCACTACTACGTGCTGCTTATTTTCGCGGGCGTATATGACGAGGCGCACCACCTCACGAGTCAGGGACGTCGTCGATCGACCTCGGTGTGCGTATTGTCGATCGGATAGTGCATCTGTAGACTTTAAGTAAGTCACTAGACGAAAACTCAGACCGTTTTCAAAGACCTTTGTTACCGCTGGTATTATCGATACCGGATGATAGCCACTGAAGTTTTCCTGTTTTCCTTTTCCCTTAAATATAGGTGAAACTTTACTTAGTTTCAACGTATCAGGGAATACTCCCTCCTTCAGACATCTATTAAAAATTTAAAAATATAAAAAAAAAACCTAAAATATAAATATTATTGGAAAGAATCGGAGAAATAGGTCCAGCAGCCATATTCAACAGTTGCATCGGAAGCGTCCTTGGACCATAAGGACCCATAAGCGTCCTTGGACGGTTTAGGTGGAATGCATGTGGTGACAATGTGGAACGACTCGTCCGGCATGAAAGTGCGCAAACTCAGCGAGCAGGCTGCGGGTGAGCATGCCACTCACAGCGCTCGCTGCACGCGAGCAACATCAGGGGGCGGCGCGCCGCACGCCACCGCGGCTCCCACAAACCTCTCATTCATCGCATTAACTGCCCGTTTCCTACTTTGAAAGGGTTCACCGGCTGAGCTCTTGACGAAGTCTGAAAAATCAAGATCAGTTGAGTTTGATCTTTGCTCATTTACGATTCCCCACATTGTCTAAAGATCATCCTATTAGAATAAAAAGTAGTCTTTTCAATGGTTAACAAATCATCATATTTTTTATTTAGGTCTATAATAAATTGCTTTAGCATGTCATTCTCGGGTGTTCTATTACAAATATCAATTATGTCAAATAATAATAATCTTATATTTTTTATGTCATCCGTTACCCAAGAGGTACTACACCTGTGGGTACGACGTCGTAATGGAAAATATGCGTCATGCTTACTGCAGATAATGTTTATTACTGACGTTGCCAATCTGTCACTCGAATACGACGCCTCTCTAACTCATTCCAATCAATGCTCTCAAGGGAAGCAATAAAATTATTTTTAGTCATGTGAAAGTAATTCCACTTAGTTTGGTTGGAGATTCCTATGGACATACCGGGATAGTGATTTAGGCACAAACGGCTAAATGGTCACACAGGTTGGTAGTAATGGGTGATGTAGTTTTTAAACCAGGTCCTAGGTTAGTGTACAAGTGGTCAAGGGAAGTAGCACTATGTGAAGTCACTCTAGTTGGACAGTCCACCAAGTTAACCAAATCATGCGCTGACAGTTATAGGTTGGACAATCGTTTCCGCTCAACGTTCATTTCGCATCTCTCCTGCCGGCCATCATCGCCGTGGGCGGCATTTTTTCTACAAAAAACTAGATAGATGCTAATTCATAGCCACTTATGTTCATGCATTTAAGTTTTGAATATACTAACCAATGCTCAGTAAGCCCCAATACATCACAATTTAAACAACTACTCATTAAAACTTCTAACTTTTGAGTCTTACGGTCAATGGATGCAATGTTTTGGACACATACTCGTACCACTAGGCGTTCATACTTAGTCACATGACGTTGCGGCCGGTTACCGTCAGACTGATGGTGGCGGTCGGCTCGGACGCTGGGCTAGATTCACCGGCTTGTATGCCCCGCAGGCGGGGCCTACTGCGAAACCACTCCAACATCATAACATTCGGAGGCCACGATGTTGCTGTATATATTTTATAGTATAGGCTATCGGGGCAGCTGATTAGGAACGCAGCATGCCTGGTTGACTTGATATCACGTTTCCCCACTAAGTAGTCATTGCACTATGCAATCTTTTTCAAATTATTCAGTACATTTTGTTTTACGTATCTGGTTTAAACGACCAAGCTGTCAGAAACTTCATCCGCTCAACTGTTTGAAGCTCATTGTCATCTATACCCGTGCCCGTCACAATCTTGCGTTTGGGGTATCGCTTGTGGCTCACTCTTTGCCGTCCGTCGTCTTTTTCAGTCATAGGTTTTCCCTTGTCATGGAAGTCATTCACATGTCCACGAACTAAAATACTTGATTTTTGCACTTTCACGGTAGTACCGGGTTCTGATATAACCGCACTCAAGCTTCCCAATTCCCAATTTCCTCAAAATTCCCTGGGGCTTCGGCGCCAGCCGAAACACGCTTGCTACTATTCGCTGCCTCTTTCGTAGCAACGACGTGATTCGCGGAAGCACTCGCAACTAGGCGCACTTGACGAGTCGTGCGCTGCGACGCAGTTGCTGGTGGCACTGACGTCACTTGCACGCTCGCGGCATTGGCTTCGGTGCGATGGCCAGCTGACTACTAAGCTCCACAGCTGATTTTAATTCCAATATCAACTGACTTCAGGAATGTAGGCAGGCACATTTATACTAGTGGAGAAAGGAAAAAACCCCTAGCCGACCAGATCGTATAGTTTCACTCTTGCTACCATGTCTCCAATGCACATTATCTACACAGACAAGCCTGACCTGAAAAAAAAAACAAAGTTAAGTTTAAAAGCTTGTCTGCGTCTGTCTTAAACCCTATTAAACTCGCAAACAGGCTGAACTTCGCCAGCAAGACCGCAACACTTTATAAAAAAAAGATTTTAATAAACTCCTCCAAGATTGTTGGTTGCATATTTTTCCTGGCTATACTAAAAGTGAGAAAAGTAAGGCTTGAGACAATACATTTTTAGAAACAGTGTAGCGTTAACAGTGTTGTAGGATATTAAAACTTATCGCTCAGTTTACGACTTCATACAACAACAACAGCAGCAACAACAAGAACAACTTTATCATTTAAAAATAATAAAGAAAGAGTTCAATGGGAATGGATACTAGTATAACTGACATCATTTGATCAATGAACTTCGTTATGTACTTACGTGAAAAGTTTAATTCGGAAAAAAACAGTCATCTAAAGTGCCAAAAATGACAAATCTAGATAAAGCACAAAGCATGGCTTGGAAATATAATCTATCTATACTTATAATAAAGCAATAAATAAGAAAAAGTCTGTACAAGAAGAAATATAGTCTAAGGTACTTCAAATATGCTACTGAAGAAGTATATTTTTTTTAGATCCTTTCTTTCTGTTTTTTTGTTTGCGCATCATGAAAAAACTACTTAACAGATTGCAGTGCAGTTCATTGTTGAAAAGATTAGGGTTTGTCTTCAAAATTGGTGTACTTAGTATCTCAATCCGATAAGTAGAAGCCGAGCAAACGATAAAGAACTTTAAGATTGCGGAAGGAATTTCGAACAAATACTGGTATATTGGTATTTCAGGTCTTGGAATAGCACATAACAGAGTACTTTTAACCTAGAGAAAAGACCACGCGTGCGAAAGCGCGGCTACAGCTAGTAATCATAATCCATATACCAATATATAAAAGTGAAACATTGTTTATTTGTTTGTTTGTTTGAGGAGTTTTAACGCGATAACGGCTGGACGGATTTCGGTGAAATTTGGAATAGAGATAGCTTATACCCTGGAATAATACATTGGATTTTTTCATCATCATCATACTTCACGTTCAAACGTATGAATGAATTTTAATGAAATTTAGAATCTCCATTCTAAATTTCATTGCTTATAACACAGGTCCTGAAATAACACATAGGATACTTTTCGTAATCATCAACATCATCAACATTATCATACTTCACTCTCAAACGGCTGAACGGATTCTGATGTAAGTTGGAATGGAGATGGCATTGACCATGGAAAAACACATGGGATACTTTTCATCATCATCATCATACTTCACTTTAAAACGGCTGAACAGATTTTGATGAAATTTGGAATGGAGGTAGCTTATACCCTGGAGTAACACATAGGGTAGTTTCATCATCATCACCATCCTGCACGCTCAAACGAAAAATAATATAGCCTTTTTTACTCGGGGGGATGTAAAGATTCTAAAGATACCCTAAATCACTTAAATCTGTTCAGGCATTTAGTCAGGCAATAAAGTTATGGTGGAAAAAATAAACTCGCATACAAACATACATACAAGAATGCTAAAAACACATTTTTTGGGCAGAGTGTATTAAAACACCATATGCTCATCTCACCTACCTGCCTGCCTGCCTGCTCGCTTGTGTTAGTCGCCTGTTAACACTATGACAATTTCCGATTCTTTACAAGTACCTCCGGCTCCCAAAACGTAGCGCTCTTTTGATCCCGCCGGCGGCGCACCGCGATGCTGTGTGAATTATTAATACCGTCAGCCTTTCCCGAGAAATAAATCACGTTAACTGTGGTGATACGTCTCTTAGTTTCTTCCTAAAAATAAGGACAAATATTTAAGGCTCAAAATTAGGTATTGATATCAGTTAATTGGTGATTAAGTGTCATGTTAGCAATTGTAGTATTTAATGTTGTCTGGCCTTGCATTATTAATGCTTCGTAATGGTATGTTCGGAAAGTTAATTAACAAGGCATTTAAAATGGTAATATGGCATGCATGCTTACATTAACCACTCATCATCATCATGCCAGCCTTTAGAAGTCCACTGCTGAACATAGGCCTCCCCCAAAGAGCGCCATGACGAGCGAGCTTGTGCCACCTCCATCCACCGACTTCCTGCGAAGGCTACAATGTCGTCGGTCCATCGTGTCGGTCCATTAACTACTACATTTTTGTATTTTGTAGGACACTTTCTACTAATATCTGTTCTAGCTACCCTATCAACAAAAACTGTTGCGCAACACTTTAAGGGGACTTCTGGCAGCAGTTCTTGGGCGTCAGTTCTATTCTTACTATCAGGACAGGTTTATCACAAACACATTTGTGTCGCTTCACTTCAAATTCAGCTCACTCCACACATCATAGTGGAATTAACTGTTTGACATTAGGCGACTTATTTAACATTACCTTCGGATACTATTTAGCGTCCGCCTGATGTTATGTTAGGTAAAATGATAGGTTTTGCTTATTCCATTCCTTGCTTCCCGCACACTTGCAAAAATACTTTTTAGGGCGTACCTAATACTTAATTGAGTACAAAACGTCTATGAACAGCTTTTGACTGCGAACTACTTCATGCAAAACGAATTTTATGTAGAAATACCGTGTGAACTCTCCCTTTCAAGATTTTTATCAAACAACGCGAATGCGAACGCGATATGAATTTGTGTATCTTTCAATAAATGAGAGCTGGGCCACCGTTAGGGCCTGATATATTAATCACGAGTTCAGACAACTCTACCCGCGTTCTGACTTTGCGACTGAATTCTATTTGGAAATAATGCTTTGAATACTTATTTTCAGTTCAAAAAAACGTTCACGTTTTTTTTTCTTACATCTATAGATTAGGTAATTTATATTGGGCGTGAAATCCTTTACGGATATTCCGCTGCTTTCGCGGAGGAAATTGGTGCTAGCTTAGTTTTATTGATCCTGATAATAAAATCTTACTAAAATTATAGTGCGTGTGTGAGTGAGTGAGTGAGTGTAAGGGTGTGTGTGTGTATTTACGGCTTTAACATTATGCGGACTATACCGTGACAGGAACCACGATTGTGCGGACTTACCCGGTTGTGCGGACGGCCGCATAATAATTTGACGAGGTCTCAAATATATCTTTGAATTCGTCGCGATGAGATTGGTTAACAGGTGAAATCTTAGCAAAATATGAAAAATGACCGCATATTAGGGATATTTGACAACTTTAGATAACATCCGTTAGTGTTTTAGTTCAGTGTGTAACCACCACGTAGCGTCACCAGTCCTAGTTGTGTAAGATTTATTACGTTATTATAATGCGGACCTCGAGGTGTGTATGTTAGTCTGCAATTGATTATGCGCTCGCCCTGTGTTAAAGTAGGTAAGTGATGTAAAATGCGGACCTGGTCCTGTGTATGTTAGTCTGCGATTGACTATGCGCTCGCCCTGTGTTAAATTACGTATGTGATGCAAAATGCGGACTGCATTCTGTGTAATTAAAATACGTACGTTTCATTATCAAATGCGCCCTTTACTTTTAACGTTTGTTGGAGCGTATGCTCTGTTGCAGCGGGATGAGCGCAGGCAGCGCGGAGAGCTACTGATAGTTGTGACAACGCCATTTGCACCGCGCTTCCATATGTGATTAAATTCATACTTTTATCTATTTGGATTTGTGTGCCAATAAAAGTACCAGTATTTACATGCTTTTAAGTTAATCTTGAATTCCCGGATTAGAACCAGAACTAAAATGCAGTTGCGCTCGTGTAAACTATGATTTTTTATAGGTAGTTTTATTAAAATATGTTTTATTTATTTTAGTTAGGTAACTACTTATGTCTTAAGACTATTTAATTATTTGGAAATGTATTTTTATTTCTTGATTTTGAGTGACCTAAGCAAACATCGGAAGAAATAAAATTATGCCAAAGAAAATAGTTAAACTCACTTTAGACTCGACGTTAGTAAATTAAAACCAAGGATGAACAACCTACATATAAAACAACTGAATCAGTTTTTACGAAAACTATCTATGATTTCACTGGAATGGAACTCTTAAAAAAAATTGTTATACATCTCGTAGATATGAGAAAACATAAACACAAAAAAATGGATTTATAAGTTATAAATACGAATATATTCAACTTTTTTAAAACAATAATTTACGAGATACCACACCAGTACCACTATGACCTGAAAACTCAACGAGACCAATCAAATAAGCCTAAACTCGAAGGGGTTTCAACATTTTGTTGTGGAGTTCCTGTGACTACCTTCCGGCTCCATCATCAGATCAGCTCAACAGTACCATATTATTGTAGGTAGAGGTATGTCAGTTACTTTGGTTCTCTGTCGTATCACTTCATTGCGAATCTTGCCTTTTAGAGAATCTCCAAGCATAACTCTCTCTCCATAGCTCAATATATGACCTTATATTTGATTGCTAGTCTGACCATGAACACAATACATTATATAGTCCTATGGATATACAGGGTGGATTTTTGAGACGGTACAGTAAGGGCAGGTACCTTAACCGTTATAGTTACAGGAAAACGTTCTTCAGAGACCATCCATTTTTTTTGAGATAAATGTATTTTGGAAAAATGTACAGCCAGCAAGAAAATGGTAATTTTACACAAAACACACACTTTTTACAACTGAGGTTTGGGTACGAGAAATGTCAGAAACTACGAAAAACTTTTTCCATACATTTCGTTACCTTAACCGTATTAGCTAGAGAAAAACGTTCCGACGCGGTCCTCAACTTTTGGAGATATTTTGAACCTGCATTAACAGATTTTGTAAAAAAATCTTCCGTCGTCAAGAAAATAGGCAATTTACACTAAAACTTTTTTTGATGCCAATTGATCCTGTTTCGTATATGGATTAAAAAGTCTTTAAGAGTCTGAAAAGTCGGAAATTGTAAAAAACCTTATCCGTACATTTAGTACGAAATGTATAAAATAAAATGCAATCGTTCGAATACAAATTTTTCAAAAATACTGGCGGTTCTAACCGGTCCAATAGAGACATTTGATCTTTATAAGATCAAATGTCTCTATTGGACATTTTTTGTGAAATTCCCATTTTCATGATGACTGTATTTTTTTCCAAAATCTGTAAATGCAGGTCAAAATATTTCTAGAAGTAAAGGAGTCTCTTAAGAATGTTTTCCTGTATCTACAACGGTTAAAGGTAATTAATTTAGAACAAAATGTATAAGAAACGTTTTTCGCAATTTCTGGCATTTCTAGTACTCAAACCTCAGTTTGGATCAAACATTGGATCCTTATAAGAAACAGGATTAATTGGCATTAAATAAAGTTGTTGTGTAAAATAACCATTTTATTGCTGACTGTACATTTTATCCAAAATCTGTGAATGCAGTTCAGAATATCTCAAAAAGTTATGGATGGTCTCCTAGGAATGTTTTCCTGTAACTATAACGGTTAAGGTACCTGCCATCACTGTCCCGTCTCAAAATTCCAACCTGTATATATATGGTTTGTGCCTTGAGTGTCTTATTTATTTCGTATCCGTTAGTCATGGCTGGTTGAAGACTTATCTTCAGGCAGTCTTAATAATAAAGTAAGTAGACACTTAGTGGCCTCAAAGAAATGTCAATCATTTATTTCTTTTCAGATTTATACGATTTGAAGTCGGTTTATTTTTTACCACGTTTGGGTGGAATCTTGTAACTCAAATTTCGAGCACTTTCAGGGTAGCTCACAACTTGATGACAAGGCACATAGAAAAAATAGAAGACATGGTTTTTAGATAAGTTTATTATTCTACATTTTCTGCTTGTTTCAATATTAGTTTTTATTTCTTACTTATTAGTTTCGTTTAAGTAGGCCTAAGAAAATGAAGTACTTAGTCCGATGGCTAAAAAAAAGCCGTACTGAATCAGTTAACAGTCCATATTTTTTAAACTAATGAGGCGATTTTGATGAATCTTTAACTATTTATTCCCTATGTTGAAAAATACTAAAACTAATACGAAAATAATTATTACAATCAGAATTGTAGTTCCCGCGAAATACTTGGCAATATTTCTCATTGTAATAGTTTCAGTGTCTTCAACTTAGGGAATAGTTTAAGTTTGATTAAAATTAGTCCAGTAGTTTAAAAGTTATAGACTGTCAACTGTTTTCAGTATGATTTTTATCTTATCGAACTGAATAAATACTTCATTTTCTAAGGGATACTTTAACGAAACTAAAAAATAAGAAAAACATGTTATATCAAAAATTATAACGAAAAAATGAGGTCTGCGCCAGATAAATGCCTACTCATTTATTTAGTCGGCTTAGACGTAGCACACACCTCATATTTTTTATTATTCTTTCTTTTAAGTTTCATAAGACTTGAAGTAAGTTTTTTTTTAATTACTTTTTATTTTGAAGTGAGTTAATAAACTAAAGTGCCAATTTCGATGAACTTTAAATGAGACCAACTCGATATCTATTTTTGTAAATAATAAATAACCGTCTATATTGGTTTAGTAATTCAGGATAAACACGAAACAAATAGAGGACTGGCGACGAAAATTCCAAATAATGTGCCTTACAATTTTGGTATGTGTTTGGCATGCTTTGTTCCTAACTTAATATATTAAGTAGGTACTCAAGCACTCATTAGATGCGTCAGTGTAGCAAGCACTATATCGCAAAGTTTCAACTCTAAAAGCTGCTAAAAGGGCTGTAGTGCTTATAATAACAATGCCAAGCGCCCAAAGCTTACTAAATAAGTACTAAAACCTGCATAATACAGAACCATTCTAACATCAGTTATGAAATCCACTTGAAACATATTTCTACCAGCAGAATTATATCAAGTTGAACAAGAATATCTTAATCCTAATTTTCTAACTTTATTACACTTCACTCCACTGCCTGCCCTTAACTCCGTAATTCTCCTTCACAAAACGTTGTAAGAAATGATCGGAGTAAAAGAGTCCTGCTTACTTATGCATTGCCCTCCATACTTACAATCCCGCAAATGAATTATACAAAGGAACCTTTCATCACGTGAGGCATTCCTTATTTATCCCGTCTTCCATTACGAACTAAGCCACTCTTAGCGGCATTAAGAGGTTGTACTCTTATAGTCGGAATACAATGTCGTTCGACTTAGCGATATATTTAGAATTCAGGTTCTTATTATGTAGATAGCCTTTTGTAGCATCTAAACTATAGATCTAGTTAATGGAAGATACGGCGCGCTATAATATCACGTGAACAAAAACTGGACTAGATAAACTACAGGCAAATACACCCACACTTTTACAATCCCACCGTCGTGCTTCATGTGCATCAACAACAAAAATGAGAGATACGCAGACAGTAGCGCGAATGAGAGTCACTGCAAACTCGTGAAATACTACTCCAATTGTGACTAAGGCCGAGGAAGCTGGCCAGCTTGTGAGTTGCACATAATTTATGCGGTCCACGCTCGAGGAGCTGGTACCTTATCTTCCCACTATTTGGCTCCTCTTCTATCCTTTCTTCCCTCTTCTTCTTCTCTTTCCTTCCTTGTTTAGATCTTAGATCTGATTTAGATCAGAACTGATTTTGATAAACGAGCCACGGAATTTTATTCCGAGTAGCAGATATATATATATATATTTAGGAAGTTGTTATTTTTAACAGCACAATATTTCAATTTTAAGAGGATGCTTTGTGACCTACTGAATAAAACTGACGACGCTGGGATCGAAGAACAATGGAACTATTAACAAGGCTTACCAAAAGCCAGAAAAGTTATCGAGAAAATCTTTCGCACAAAGAAAAGTTGTTGGTAACCATAATTCTAATTGATGCATATTTAGGACAAAGCTAACGATTATCCTTGACTTACTTTCTATATAAACTCTGACAGGTACAGCTCTGATGTACTTGATGTCTAATTAAAGTATCAAGTTGTACCGCAGAGTGGTTCTGACGAAATGGATACGGATCATCGCTAATCTGATTGAAATATTTTATGCTCCTGCCTCATTTATTTGGCGTAACATATTACACCTTTCTGGACGGTACTGACTGGTTTAGCTTCTTACACATGTGGTCTATATGCGACTTCCAGTTTAAATGTTTGTCTAGTGTAATCACCAGAAGTTTTATTTCGTCAACTTTTCCTATTACTTCATTTCTACATGAAAATTAAAATTGACATTATTATTATAGTTTTGGAAATGAATAAATTTGGTTTTAGATATGTTGGCCCGTAAATTATTCCGTTCCGACCAATTGACCACTATCTTTATTATTTTCCACAATGATTGAGACGTCATCAGCAAACAATACGCATTGATGATTCGTTATATTAAGTAGATCGTTGATGTAAATAAAAAGCAGCAACGGTCCCAAAATGCTGCCTTGAGGCACGCCAACGCTATTACTTCTAGCGCTAGATTTATATGTAGTTGACTAAGTGCTCATCAAGATTTTTCATTTCTACATACTGTCTGCGACCAGCTAGATAACTCCTTAACCAATCCAGTGCTGGGCCTCTAATGCCATAAAACTCACATTTATTTAACAAGATATCGTGGCGCACAAAGTCAAATGCCTTGCTCATGTCAAAGAAAATGACTGAGACAGGTATACGCTTGTCGATATAATCAATTACTTTACAACACTTAAACGTCAGATAGCGGTTTAAGAAATACGCTAGAGCAATTTTTTTGTAAGTTTAAACTATTATCTGCTTTGTTTGTAATTTTTGGCTGGGATTTGTTGGTGGAACTGAAGAAAAAGTCATTAAAAGCCTCTGCTATTTGAAATGGATCTGTTGTAATGTGTCCATTGTAATTAATAGCACTTACAATGTCAAATTTTTGTTCAAAATCAACTTTAATAATGCACCATGAAGCTTTACACTTAATTTTTTGAGTTTAATAAGAATTTACTATTCATCTTTTTCCTAGAGTTATTTATGCATTGTCTTAGAATATTGCTATATTTTTAAGTAAACTTATGTTTATTTATAACAGCGATATCTTAGTCTTTAATTTATAACAGCGATATCTTAGTTCTCTTTTGCGTTTTGTAGAGACCTTTATACTTGTCGTTATCCACTTAGCCGATGTTGTATTACTCTGGACTTTGTGTTTTTTCATTGGGAAACACAAATTGTACAATAAACAAAAAAGATCATGAAAATTGACAAACGCTCTATTTATGTCATTTTCATTCAACACATCTGTCCACTTAAAAACCGATAAATGCTTTAAAAATATATCTATATTATCTTGATTATAATTTCGTGTCTCTATAGACGGAGTAAGTACGTAATACTGACTGAGTAGTTATGTAATATATATGCATAGTATTACATAATTTATCGTAGAGGTGGTTACGCCACATATCTCAAACGACTTTTCTAATGGGATTTCTTTATTAATATCTAGTTTTTAGAACCTATTGAATTACGTACTAGTATACACACACCCCCTCGCTTAGTATCGCTTCTGGAGAAGAAACTAGCAAGCTGAAAATTCTTAAGATTAATATTTGATTCGCTACCAAATTTCAGATGTTATGTTCAGAAACAGTTTCTTTACCCTACTATGTCGGTTTTAAAAAAAAAACAACTCTTGTACCAAGCGAATCTCGGTCGTTCAATAAATGAAATTAAGTGTAAGTTTATCGAAAACAATATGCGAAAATGCAAATATTATCAGATGCTTTAAAATGTAGAATCTAGATCCCTCATCTCCATCATTTGCATCTACATTTTAGTTCCAGATAAGCGATGACACGATTATTCTGCGTCAATGTGAAATATGGTTTTGCATCAGAAGTACAATAGGTAGGGGCGACCATAAAATGTAAGGTTATGTTGTAGATAAGGGTAGCACGAACAATTCCGTCTTCGAATAAATGTTGCCGCTTTTCTTGGGGCAGGTCATTCATCTCCAGAAATAATTCCGACAATCGCGACCCGGCAGCTTTGTGAAGAAACTTTTCTATCGGTAAAGGGTAAGACGGTGAATGTTTGGCAAATTAATATTGCATTGAGCAGACTAAAGCCAGGTTATATATAGCCTGTCGCTCAAAAGGCGTGATGATGATGGTTTGACAGATTTGTGGCAGAAAGTGGCTGCTGAGTTTTATGATTTGCTATGTGAAATATTTCACAAATGTTTATAGTAAGAACATCTTGCAGTTACTGTTAATAAAAATAAACGACAGTTTCATCGTTAATAAACGTCAATCTTAGTCATTGTGTTCGCCTCAAATTGATTCAATATACTCGTAATTAATTAATCGCAATGAATCGGATCCAATTAAACTCTCTGGATTGAATATACTGTACACATCAATCTCACGTCTAGGTTCAGCCGCTTCAGGAGCATCCACGGTAGTAAATTGATAATAACTTGAGGAAATAATATCTGAGAACACTCATTACGGAGCGTCAAAAGATAGGTAATGGAGTACGCTTCTATATAGTATACCTATTCATACACAATTACAGTAACTGTAGGCATGGGTCTGGTACACAAAACAGAAATATTGTGTCGTATTTTGTGTCTGTGTAGCATTACACTTTATAGCCGCACTCGGAATTACCAGCCAACATTCATTTTGCGCGAATTGTCGTTTAGCGGTTTCGGATTATGATGGGCTTGACGACTGAAATGTCTTATGCAAACAGTTGTCAATGCCCTGTAATATGGGAGGCCAAATCTGTACATAAATAGAGTGCCTCATTATTTTTCCTCATTTCTAACCTCCATTTATACCCCCATACATATAAATTAAGACTCAGGACATCATACGGATCGCTAGATCACGATTCACTATCGGGGAACGAACACGCATAATTTCACTTAGAAGAAAGAAACCTCATTACCGCCGCAACTATGATAAATATTCCGACGAAGTGTGTTAATGACGATGTGTAAGACTTCGCTCTCCGATTAGTAGAATTCAGTGAGGGCCCTTATTCGCTATGGCCATTCTGCACAATCTATACTTACAAGTATAATAAAACTGTAACGGGTCCAATTCTGTACATTGAAGAAAATTAGTTTTTTTTTGGACGTTACTCTAGATTCGACACTGAAGCTAAAACTGTATTTTTTTATTTTTGTCTCTTTGTCTGTCTGTCTGTCTGTCCGTCTGTATGTCTGTACCTTGGCAGCGCATCACGCTGAAAATACTCACTGAATTTAAATGAAATTTGATATGATTTGAGTTCATACTTCGAGATTGGACACTGGATACTTTTCATCCCAAAAAATTAAAAAGTTCCTGCAGAATAGGCGTTGAAAGTTATTTAAAATAACACGAATCACGCTGAAACTACTATACAAATTTTGTGGCAACTTGGCACAGTCATAGTTTATATAATGTGTAAAAATTGAGGATAATTTTTATCCCGAAAAAATAAAGAGTTCCTGCTGGATAATGTCCCAGATTCTGTAAATTGAAGATATTGTGTAATTTTTTTGGAGACCTTTCTGTATTTAATACTAAAGCCAAAACTGTATTTTTGTAATTTTTGTCTGTCTGTCTGTAACTTGGCAGTACAACGCATCGAAAATACTCACTGAATTCAAATGAAGTTAAGTATGATTTAAGTTCATACTTCGAGGTAGGAAATTGGATACTTTTCATCCCGAAAAATTAAAGAGTTCCTGCAGGATAGGGGTGGAAAATTATTTAAAAGAACACGTAGCACGCGGAAACTAATGGACGTGTTTTGATGCAACTTGGCACCGTCTTAAGTTGTATGATGGGTTACAATTGAGGATACGTTTAAGAAAAATTAAAGGGTTTCAGCATGATAGGGGCGGAAAATTATTTAAAAGAACACGTAGCATGCTGAAACTATTACACGAATGTTGATGCAACTTGGCACATACATAGTTTATAAGATAGGTGAAAATTATGGATACTTTTATTTCCCGAAAAAATAAAGGGTTCCTGCGGGATATGGATCCAAATTCTGTACATTAAAGATATTGTGAAATATTTTTTTTGGAGTTTACTCTATGTTCGATAATGAAGCCTTAACTGTATGTTTTTTCATTTTTGTCTGTACTGAACTACTACGGTACTACTGGATGAATTAAAATGAAACTTGGTAAGATTTGAGTTCATACTACGAGGTAGGACATAGGATACTTTACATCCCGAAAAAATAATGGGTTCTCGCAGGATAGGGGTTGAAACTTATTTAAAATAACACGTACCACGCTGAAACTAATGGACGGGTTTTGATGCAACTTGGCACCGTCTTAATTTATATGATGGGTTAAAATTGAGGACACGTTTTATCCCGAAAAATTGAAGCGCTTCTACGGGATATGGGTTCAAAGTTATGTTAATCTTAAAGTAATAAATATAATATATATTTATTTATATATTTTATAATATTTTTTGGATGGTTATTAATATTGCATATATATATATATTCGATACTGAAGCCAAAACTGTTTTACTTTTTCTTTTTGTCTATCTGTCTCTCTGTTTGTCCGTATCTTGACCGCGCATCGCACAGAAACTACTAAATGAATTCAAATGAAACTTGGTATGATTTGAGTTAACACACATACTTAGAGGTAGGACTTTTTATCCCGAAAAATTAAAGGGTTTCCGCAATATAGGGGTTGAAAGTTATTAAAAAGAACAAGTATCACGCTGAAACTACTAGATGGATTTTTTGATGCAAATTGACAGTCATACTTATAATAAAGCAATAGGTACGAAAAAGGCTGTAAAAGAAGATAAATAAAAAAATGCTCTTGTGTGCTTAAAACGGGTATTGAACACGAATATAAATATATTTTTTGTCGCTCTGTCTGTTTGTCTGTATGTTTGTTTGTTCACGCATCACGTAAAAAATATTGGACCGATTGCAATGCGGTTTTCATTGTTAGATAGCTTAGGGTTTGATTTAAAAACTGGTGTAATTGGTATCTCAATCTGGTGAGTTAGAAGCCGAGCAATTGATAAAAGTATTTTTGACGGCTAAAGGAATTTTGATGAAATGTTGGTATATTGGTCCTGGAATTATGCACATTATGGTACTTTAACCTAAAAAAAAGACCACGCGTGCAAAGCCGCGGGTACAGCTAGTTATGTATATTTTTGTTTGTTTGTATTAACTTGCATTTCAGTTTACTTGAAATCATTTCATTTATCATATCCTTAGCATTTTTATCCAACATAACTGCATTAGATGTTGTGAACAATTTTTCATTTAAGACTTTTCTGTCTCATTAATTCGCCAGCGGGGGGAAGATAAATGTTAAAGCAAATCATTGTTTCCAATTATTTAAATTCTCCAGCTTTTTGTCTATGAGTTTGTAGAGCTTCATTCAAGGACTCCTCTCCCTCCTCTTCACTTCCGCATCTTCTCTTATGTTTCCAACCGAATCGTGGCGAAAAACAGCTCCGGTATAAATTACAAATAAAAGCAAAAACCCAAAATCATTGTGTTATGATATCATTGAAGCGCTTTTGACCGTTCTGAATAATAAATACGACAGTGGGGGCCCCCAGGAGACGCCAGAAGTGTTGAGCTGCCGACCGGTGAGTTTCCATCCATATTTCATTCATCCTATCCATTCCACCTTAATATACAGTCCACAAGTGGGCTACCATACCAGCCCATTGCTCCAACAGATGGCTCTTTTTTATTTGAAAGGTACTCGTAGTAACTTAATTGGTCTCATAAAAAATTCGTGAAGATCTGAAGAGGATCTTAGGCGTGATGAACAGAATAACTCAGTAACTAAAAATGCAGTTAATTTCTCACGTTTAGGTTTCTACCAGTGGAATCATCCCTTTACCCACTAGGAACCTTGGTTAATGTTAGTTTTACACCAACATGGCGCTACTGTGCACCGCTAGATTGTTTGCGAAAATGTTTGTACCCGCGAGGTCTACAGCTCACAGAGCCACTAGTTAGTTATATTTAGGTATAGATGCAACATTAAGATTATGATATTGAAAGAAAAGTACCAAAAAATATATATAAGAAAAACAGTAAGTTTCTGTCAGTCTAGATATTTTGATTTCTATCAATAAGAACAGCAAGGTTGGAATGATTTCAGTGCAATAGCAGTCTGTAATTTTATCATTCGATTCGAAACACAATATTCTGTGCTTACAATACCCTATACTGTTGTTTGCCGTCACAATTTGTAAGTAAAGTTTAAATAAGTTTTATTTAAAATGTAAATTTTAAAAGCAATCTCTGATAGTCGATTGAAAGTTGAGTAAGATCGAGAAAAAACTCAGACGTTTGCCTGAACAAAGACCTTGTGGTATCAATCAAGAGGCTAAAACCTTGATAAATTTAAATAAAATGATGCGCTTTGATAAATCATTGTTTCAGATTTAGGTTTATGCAATAAATCGATTATTTGAAGAAACTAGGATTTTATTGTAGTCTGTATTTTGAAACTACTTACCAGTGTTTTCGCTCTTATCAAAAATCATCTTCATCGTCGTCTGATTATTGACTGAGAATAAATAGGAGTATCACCACAGGCAATTAACAGCCCCTCTGTGCTGCGGAACCAGACATTAAAAGATCATGTAAGAAAACCAGACAGTGTCCGTGGAAACGGTGTCTCAAGTAGATCGTCAAACTATTTCGGAATTACGTTAAGTAGTTTGGCCCGTACCAATCTTGTTTATCTGAGATGCTTTAGTTTAGTGCATACCATAATACAAGTAACAGATTGCTTTGTAGCTCTGTTTCAACTTCAATCTTAAAACTTATATTGTTTCTTGATTGCAGTTTCCGTATTGTTACCTCTAATAGGACATTGTCTGTTTTAATTTAAACCCATTGAGGTTAGTTTTTTAAACTTGAATGCCTTAATTATTGATGTATTGGTAAAATCTACCTCTCATCCATGGTCAACAGAATTTAAATGTTGTAAGAGATATCCAATACATTGAAAAAAGCTTTAGTTTGAAATTAATAGGTACACAAGTTTTAATGTAATTCTTGAACCTTAATGTACCGTAAATATTTTTTAGATTTTTTAATGCTGTACTAAAATGGTTGAAATACATGAAGTATTTCTTTACGAAACGCAACTTTTGAGTATGTAGGTATATTAGATTAACTAAACGGGATGTAGCTAAAATCATCAATCTCCCCAAATTCAAACAAAGTAGCGAGTTGCGCCTCAGATTTTCAGGGTTCCGTGTTAAGACTAATAAGTCTTAACTCTGCCGGCCGTAAGACATAATTTCATGAAACGCAAAATGTTGTTGATTGGTAATATGAATATTGGCATATCTAAAAACAACTCTAGAAGTCCGTAACAGGCAGATGGCTGACTCGAGGCAGATGGAAAACTCGTGACTGAACTTCAATCACAACTTTACGCTACATTCGTCGTTAATCAAAAAGATTTAAATCAAATGATCAGAACTCGATTTTTTTCCATGTGTGTAGCGATTTAATAGTCAATAGTCATCATCATCATCATCATCATGTCAGCCTTTAGAAGTCGACTGCTGAACATAGGCCTCCCCCAAAGAGCGCGATCTTGTGCCACCTCCATCCACCGACTTCCTGCGATGGCTACAATGTCGTCGGTCCATCGTTTGGGGGGTCTCCCCACACTTCGCTTGCTTGTTCGTGGTCGCCATTCGAGAATCTTTATTCACCAGTGGTTGTCGGTTCTGCGAACTATATGGCCTGCCCATTGCCACTTCAACTTCCAAACTCTGAGAGCTATTTCGGTAACCTTCGTTCTTCTACGGATTTCCTCATTTCTGATAGTCAATAGTACAAGTCAATATTATAAAGAGGTTGAATTACGCTTAGTTGTGTAAAACTTCCTCAGATTTGCCAAGCTGAATTTTTTTGTTCACTTCGGAATTGATAGTTTCAAAAATGCTGTGTCATTAACAGCTACCACAGTTACCTCCGCAAATTACGACAAAAAACTGTAAGTACATAATCGATTCAATTTCGATTTATTCGATCACTTAAAAATCGTTTGATTCTATTAAAACCCTTGCCTGTGTTTAACGAGACCCATTTTAACTCATGATTTGTTTTTGTTCATTCTAAAAACTCTAATGACAATGTTAAAAATAATGTTTTCTTGAATGCACATATAATTAAGCCGATTGAAAAATTAACTAATCTAGAATATTAAACAATACTAGTGTGTATTTTGGTGGAGTGTATTCGGAACGAGGTCGAGAGGAGTATTTTCAGAATAGAAAATGGGTATAATTTGATTGATGTTGGGACTTTTACAAACGTACTTGCTGCCCCTCTATCGAGGCAAGCTAATTGTTTATATAAAATCGTTAAATTAGTTTTTAAGCGTAGAAAATAAGATCACAGTATATTATATAAGTATAAGAAAGCCTCTATGAGGTCGACATGTCTGTTGATAAAAGCATCTACAAACAAAAAAAGATTTAAAAAAACGAGTACATTAGGTACTACTTAGGAAAAGAATAAATTGCAGTATGAGTTAGAAGCCTCGCCTAAGGCTCGGGCTTTTATTAAAATACCAGCTTTTGCTCCGGAGAAAACAAAGGTTTACTTAAAAACAAGTGCGCTGAAATTAGCCAAAAAAAAAAGTTTACAAATACCTTTCTTTTGTGTCGGCACCATTTCCGTGTCTTACTCTAGACTTCAAATAATTTAATACAAAAACATTTCAATAAAGTTTTTTTTGCAGTAGACATGTCATAGAGAAACTTAAAACGGGATACCACAATTAAATGCGTATACGACATTTCGTGTCTGTGCTGTTAGCGATCGTGGAGTTTCCAAGTCAGGAGCCAACGCTGAGCGCAGCAACCATGTCATGGTTAAACATCAAAACCGCTATCATAATAAAATACGTACACAACATTTCGAGTCTGTGCTATTGGCCTTTGAAAAGTTCCTTTCATCTGGAACTAATCCTGAAAATGTGGGTGCCTACATCTTTGGGTTAGTTGGCGGTATGTCGTTTACTGGTCACTATCAGTCGCTATTATATTGTGAAGTTTGACATTACCGGCGACTATATAACTTTTTGCGGTGTCAATTTTTATCATTTGCCGGCGCGACTAATGATAGATAGATCTACAAATGGTAATGGTCAATTTACTTCAAAATTTAAGGAATTCAATCATTTGCAAACATTTCCGAACAGGTTTTAGAAAAAAAAAACTTTTTACCCATGTTCACCTACAAAAAACACCGGTAACCGTAGCCAGTGGGTACAAATGAAGCTCAAACAGTTTCTTTTATGGCCCTGTTTATGGAGCTCTCAGTTTAGAATTCATATTTACAATACCGCTGAAAAAAGGGAGGGTTGAACAGAGTTGAGTCAAGCCCTTTTATAGTCAACGAAGCGACGATTCATTTGCCCTTCAACGAACGTGTTGCTGTTTCTGATATATTGCTCGGTATCAATTGTCTCACATAAAAAAAAGGTTTTTCCGGCACTGTGATACATTTGTATAAGGTTATTTTAGATTACTTTGTGAAACTTTTAGCTTGTTACATTTCTTTGTACAAATAGCTTAAACAACAACTATTTGAAATATATTTATTATATTTATAATCTCTAATGAACCTTAACATCGCCTTAACGTCGCCAGCATTAGGTGGGATAATAATGCGCGCTACGGCTGTCATACTAAACACTTTAAAAAGTTATAATCTGGTATAGTAAGGTGCAGCAAAAGTATGTGGCTCGGAAGTTATCTGATAGAGGCTGCGCAAACTACTATTTTTCAGGCGCAATCCTAATGTTGAAGGTTGTAACGATGTCAAACCTATTTCTTAATAATACTCATTTGATCTCTTAATCTCATTTATTTCTCAGTTTGTCATTATTAATTCTAAATTCAAATAACCTGTGATTCCCAGATTGTCATTTCTTTGGCTCATGTCGATGTTTTTTTACAAAATATCTGATAAAAAGTGGTAAATAAATTATTATTTTATCTACCTATATCTAGCAGTTTAAGTAAATACTTAAATACTACCTTCCTAAAATAACGGCCAATAGAATGCCCACCAAAATGCTGACTCCTAGCTTGGGGCGTGTTCGTGTTCAGTAAGGAAGGACCGGCTCGACTAGCAGAGTCCTGCAAGCGTTGCTGATAGGCCAGCTATCTCTGTACATTTTTTTTTATTACTGACTAGGCAATCGTTTGACCACAATCTCACCTGATGGTAAGCGATGATGTGGTCGAAGGTGTAGCATGCTTGCCTAGTAGAAACCTATTCACTCTTGACTTGAACACACCGGAGTTATAATTTACCGGAAACACTGACGAGGGCAGGGCATTCCACTCCTTTGCAGTTCTTATAATAAATGAAGAAGCATAATGCTTTGTTCTTGTGCGAGGTATTTCAAGGGTGGCGCTTTGCTGATTGTCTAGTCGTACGGTGATGGAAAGGTGATGGAGGATTGTGTAGTTCTTGTGCACACTCTCCATATTGCAATCTGTAGGTACAATACCGACAGGCTTGCTACCTCACGTCGATGCGCCAGACTTTGAAGCTTACTCTTTACCAGAGTAACATCCCCAATAAGCCTGATAGCACGTCTCTCAATTGAATCCCAAGACTCGAGCTGATACTTGGCAGAACCGTCCCAGAGGTGGCAGCAGTACTCCATACAAGATCGGACCTGTGCTTGATAAAGATTCAAAAGCTGTCCCGGTGTGAAGTACCGCCTAACCTCAGACAAAATACCAAGTTTTTTTGCAGCTACCTTGGGTTTGGATTCAATATAACACCCAAAATTCAGGTTTGATGTGAGTTCGACACCTAAAAGCTCCAAATGATCGCCTATTGGTATTGTTACACTTTGGAAAGACGGAGATCGGTTTAGAGGACTCTTTTTAGCAGAAAAAAAACACGTATGCGTTTTAGTAGCATTAAACTTAACCAGGTTAGCATCGCTCCCAATCGTACATGGCTTCTAAGGCTAAATTTAAACGGTCTACCATTGCCTCTCTCTGAAACTGGACAGCGTCACAGCTGGCTTGAGCATTGGAAGTGTATCTCTCAACTACAGTACTGTCATCAGCATACCCAAAGGTACCGGTCTTCAGAAGGTCATTAATGTGCAGTAAAAACAGTGTAGCCGAGAGAACCGATCCCTGAGGTACACCGGCATTGATAGCCATTTGATCAGACGAGCAGCCCTCTAAGACTACTCGAATAGATCGTTCCCTCAAGAAATCAACTATCCAATTGCATAAGCCAACAGGTAAACCATATGAGGGAAGCTTGTTTAAAAGGCCATCGTGCCAGACCCGATCAAATGCCTTCGATATGTCAAGGGAGACGGCAAGCGCCTCACCATGCATCTCTATGGATTCGCTCAGTAAGTGAGTGACATACGCGAGAAGATCCCCAGTAGACCGGTTTCAGCGAAATCCGTATTGCCGGTCACTGAGAAGATCATTGTCTTCAAGGTATGCCAAGAGCTTAATGTTTATGGCTCCATACACTTACACAGTAAGGAGGTAATCGAGATGGGACGATAATTGGCCGGATCAGCACGACTACCCTTCTTTGGTACTGGTTGTACATTGGCAAGCTTCCAGCTCTTAGGAACTTTACCTGAATGAAGATAGAGGCGGTACAAACGCGTTAAGATGGGAGACAATTCGGGCGCTCAGTTTTTTAACACAATCGCTGGAATACCATCAGGACCACTGGCCTTGTTCACATCTAGAGCTCGAAGCGTTCTGAGAACCTCCTTCTAGCGAATGCGAATTTCGGGCATAAAAACCCCGCAATGAGGAAGGCAGGAAGTTGTCTTGCCAGAAGCATCTAGATGCGAGGCTTCTGCAAAAAGAGAAGCAAATAAATTCGCTTTGTCTCCAGCAGTGTAAGCTAGTGATCCATCAGGTTTCAGCAATGGTGGCAGTGAGGGGCGGCAGAAGTTTACTTCGACCGACTGGGTCAGGGACCAAAAAGCTTTGCTACCCGCGGGGAATGAAGCCAGTTTGGCCCCAATTCGACTTACGTGATAAAAATGGGCCTTCCTAAGTATCTTCTTGCAGGTCTTAGCGGCAACGTTAAATTTTCTCTTCTTAGCCCGAATATCACAAGACTTGCGCTTTCGAGCATCAGCCCAGTCTAGATATGCCGCACGCTTTAGAGCCACAGCATGACCACTGCTGGATCCAAACCAAAGCTGAGCTTTGCTGGAAAGAGTCTTGTCTTTGAATGGAATGAAATATTCCATTGCCTGACATATTACCTCTGTAACAGCAGACGCGCAAGTCGACGGGTCCTGGGAGATGAAACATGTTTGACGCCAAGTGTACGATGCAAGGAATTGCCGCATCTCGTCCCAATCTGCTGAGTTGTATCTCCACACGGGCCTATTTCCCTTAAGGCTAGGATCAGGTGGGGAATACACTGAGACGGACTTAACCAGGCAGTGATCAGAGCTACCAAGAGATGGGTATACTGATACGGAGTATCGGTCTGGTTCAGTTGTCATCAACAGGTCGAGACAGTTGGTAGTGTCACCGTCACGGTCAGGTACCCGTGTCGCCTCCTGCACAAGCTGAGAGAGACCTAATGCCAGAGCAAGCTTCCTCGTCTCTCTACCAGCGTGGTCGGTTTTTTGGTATGGGACAAGCCACTCCTTGTGGTGGGCGTTAAAATCCCCCAAAAACACCAATTGAGCAGACGGGTAACGCTGTTGGGCCACACTTGCCGCCTCACCTAGATAGTCTACCAATAAAGTCGTCCTCCGATCTCCGCTGTGTGAGCGGTACACACAAGCATACATAATTTTCTCTATGCCCATGTCCACCAGCACCCAAATCACCGAGAAGTTAGGGTGCTCAAGATTTCGGAGACGCAGACAGCAAATGTCATCACGGGCGTATACACAAACGCCGGCATTTGGGATAAATAGATGCTCCAAGATATAGCCTGGGTAATCCAAGTACGCCGTATCAGCTGGACATCCTATCTGCGTCTCCGACAAGAAGAACAAGTGGGGCTTAGAGGTCTCCAGATGATAATGGACCAGTTGGAGATTGGAGTGAATCCCGCGAATATGCCGTTTTAACTTATATCCTCTTTGGTCTTTTTTCATGATGTGTTTTTGTGAATAGGTTGGACGAGTAATAGCAAACGAGATGTCGGAATGGCTAACCCACGGAAGTCAAGGCATAACTACGCCATTGAAGAACTTGCGTGGAGACCGCAAGGAAGCCCGAACCCCCCTGAAATAATTCATCAGTTCCTCACATCCGGTCGCCAGCCGGCCCAATGGATCATTTCAGGATGTTTCACAAGCGGCGGGGCAGCCTTTCGTAGCTGGCTAAACTACTACTTGGGCCCCCTACAACTTGCGGTCGGCCAGCAGAGAACACCGTGCTTTGGATCCCGCTACCCTCCAAAGCAAGGCCTCCGACGCAGAAACACCATGATTCCGATCACGGTCCACCTATCCAACACAACTCCATCCTACAACTCATCCGGACGGCTTCCCTGAACATCATGATGGAACACGACAAATCGTTTGGCATCAAGACTTTGTCCAGAGGGTTGGTAATAAAAAAAGCCGGCGGCCGAAGCCTACCACCAGGTGATTCGGTTGCTCTTTTGGCACCACCCGAGGGTCACGTGTAGGACATCGAGGGATGAATCCTACGGACGCGAGCAAACAATAAACCCCCAAAAAATATGGTCATCTTCTGCTACAACGAGTTCACCAAGGTGAAGCCGCTGTTTATGCTCATCTCCAAGTGCTCCTAATTGTTCCTGTTCTTTTATGTTGTCCACTGAGGTTTGGTCCCTAGGCTAGTGGAACAAACCCAAACACTAGGATCGCCTCGTGACAAGGTGAAGACCGCATTGTATAACTGCCTCGCTCACTCGCTTACGTTTTTCGCATATTCAGCGACTTCATACTTTATGGTATTTTATCCCTACAGCAGTACCTACGCAATCGTCACATAGCCTAACTTCACAAACATATACAGTGACTGCAATTACTATACAGGCTTAAAACATTGCCCTCTCTGCTTGTGTCACCCAAGCTGAAACTCACTTACTCACTCACACATACACTTCACTCACTCTTCACTTTCGTAAACTTTTACCAGCATTCATCCACACAAATATATAAAAGTGAAACGATGTCGTTTTGTTTGTTTGTTTGTCTATTTGTTTGTTTGGCGAGCTTTCACGCGATAACGGCTGCACGGGTTTCAATGAAATTTGCAATAGCTGTACCCAGGAGATAGCTTATACCCTGGAATAAAACATGGGATACTTTTTATCCCAAAAAATTGTAAATTTTCACGAGTAATCTGGGAAATGTTGATTAATCGATGTAAGGAAAGGTTTCAAATAACAAATCTGTCAATAAACATCAAGAGCGTGGGTGCTAAACCTACTTTTGCATTAGTTTTTAGTATCAAAGAAGAATATAAGATGCATTTTTTCGCGATAAACTGTAGCCGCGCGGACGAAGTCGCGGGCAGAAAAGCTAGTTTGGAATAACCTTGTATATTCCCTGATGACACTTTTTTTCTTTTGTTTTCAGGTGTACAGATAGCGTATTTTGCAATAATAGGAACGCAGATGTTCATGATCGTGCTTAGCATATTCCTGTTCTACGGGATTTATAAGGTCAGTTCCTAGTTTTATTAAGCAACTAGCTGCAAACTTTGCCACCTACGTCACTTCTTATTACACCCCTTGGGTTGATATATGTAACTTTGACAACCTGTCACTTTGAAAACTGTCGCTTTGATACCTGTCACTTTGATACCTGTTTTCTGACAACTATCACTTTCACATAGAATATGCAAAAAAATACAATTACGTTTTTTTCGATTAATTTTTTCTTCTGAATCTGGATGTTTTTTTTGCCATTAACCCTCTTTGTTTTTTTTTATTTTTTTTTATTACGGACTAGGCAATCGTTTGACCACGATCTCACCTGATGGAAAGCGATGATGTGGTCGAAGGTGTAGCACGCTTGCCTAGTAGATACCTATTCACTCTTGACTTGAACACACCGGGGTTATAATTTACCGGAAACACTGACGAGGGCAGGGCATTCCACTCCTTTACAGTTCTTATAATAAATGAAGAAGCGTAACGCTTCGTTCTTGTGCGAGGTATTTCAACCATGAAAGGGTGGCGCTTTGCTGATCGTCTAGTCGTACGGTGATGGGGGAATCAGGTTGTGCAGTTCTTGTGCACACTCTCCATAGTGCAATCTGTAGAATACCGACAGGCTTGCTACCTCACGTCGATGCGCCAGACTTTGAAGCTTACTCTTTACCAAGTGTTATCCCCAGAATTCATCAGAAGACCCTACTAAAGTTTCATTATAATCTGATCAATGGTTTAGAAATGATGACAAACATACAAACATAAATTCTTATATAAATAGAAGACTAGTTGCGCCCTGCGACTTTGCGCGCGTGCAAACTTTCCCACCTCCGTTCAGCGCCTTAGGAGTGGATTTAAAATATCTCTCCTAATGCACCCCTAGAGCCTATGCATATTTACTCCAACTTTCAAACCTCTAGCTCCACCGGAGGCTGTGTGTTGTCTATCAGTAAGTAAGTTTTTTTATTATATTGAACAATCTGAATACTTATATGAAATTTATGCAATACTTTATAAGTATAATATGCTGAGATAGACTAGGAATGACCAACGGACTAACGGACTGGTTAATGGATGATCCAGCTCTTCAAATTGAAAAACCAACCATTTGAAAGCCCTTTTTTAATATCTCCCGTGGGGTTTATATGGAAACCAGCGTCTAGTGTAATGCACTGGGTATTTGTGCTGATTAAAAAGCCACAACGCACTCACAAGCACATTTTATTTATGTTCTTACCTATGTTTTGTGTGTAAAATGTTTTTTTTTTATCTTTCTCTTTAAAATTTATTATCAGTGTTAAAATATTTACGATATTATTTACGTCTAGTTTTCGGAGAACTCTCTATTCCTTTCAAAGAAGTAAAAAAAAACAGGCTTGATTACCGCTGGAAAACAAATTATGTTATCCAATTTTCCGCTCTTCATACTTTTATTTTTAATATGTATGGTGTTGTTGACTATCCCAGGTCTCATAGCTTATGACTCCTTGGATACAGAAATTCTAGGTAGAATTTGCAATAATATGTTGAAAATTTTAACATTTTTACACTACTGCCCAAAAAAAAGAAGTGTTACATTTTAGCATTTATGTATGTTTGTATGTATGTGAGTTTCTTTATTCTACCATAACTTTGAAATGCCAGAACAGATTTAGTCGTATGGGATATCGTTAGAATCCTTACATCTCCCCGAGTAACATAAGCTATTTTTTTTGAAAAAAAACAATATTACGGCACTATGGCTCCATTTTCAATTACAAAAAAAACCTCGAATTTTACAATATGGCTATCAAATTGAAGGCCTAAGCACATTCCAATAGTATTTAATTTATTGGCATAAATTCATTTTTGTCAGGGCAGGCATGTTTTTTAGTTTTTAAGCTAGCTACAAATGTTCTAAGGATCGCAGTAAACTGGCAAGGATTATGAATAAACAGTAAAACTCTAATCTACATTCCTACAGCAGATAAGCAAACAATTATGAGCCTTACAAATAGGGGCCATGAACCTCAACCCCTTTTTCATTACCTCCCGAAGTATACAGGCTTAGATACTTTATACGCCTATAAAATTCACATCTCGAAGCGGTCGACGTCGTAAAAAGGAAATAAATGCAAGCAAAGTTGCATTGATAATATTGCCGCCGAATTCGTTCAAATACAAAAGAGTTAATTGATTCTAATATCATCTAGGTACATGTACAAGTATAGCTGTCCCTACACCGAGCCCCCGTGAAAAAACTGGCCAACTGCGAGTCGGATTTTTCAGCTTTTTCCCTTACCTTGTGCTATAAGACATTGCTGCTTGCCAAATTTCATGATTCTAGTTCAAAGGAAAGTACACTATAGGTTTGATTCCCTTGCGAGTGTCAAAGTATGCGGCACAAAAGGCGGTTTTTTTCACAGCTCCAGACTTGAGTATTTCATATTAATTTTAACTTGATACATCCGCGCGTTCCTAAGAAGTCTTGACAGACAGACAGACAAACGCACAGACAGGCAGACAGACAGACATACAGACGGATGGACAATGAAGTGATCCTATATGTTTTTCTTTTCCTTTTGATGTACGAAACCCTAAAAAATACGAAATAATCGGCCGATAGTTCAATCGTTTCAGGCGCGTCATACTCGTACTGACCGTACTGATCCAACCGATTTTAGAGCGTTCGTGTGTGTAACCACTATGACTTCAGAACAAGCAACCGATTAATGTCAGCTGATCAAATTATTTGGTATCTGTGGGGGGGCTTTAACTATAAAACCTGTCCCAAAGAGGTTGAATTACGCTTACTGTCGTTAAAACCTGCCTAGTATCTCGTTAACTGAACAATTTTAATATTTCACAGAAAAAAAACGGTTCTTCGTTGAAATTTATAATCTGATGTCGACGAAAACCGGGACATTATTTGATTAGGACCATTCATTTGTTTGATTTTTAGGGTTTTGTAAGCAGAGGGTTCAAACGGAACCCTCTGCTTGCTGTGATGCCCGTCTGTCTATCACGGGCTTGTAGCTCCGAAACTAAACTAGGGTCACAATATCATAAATTATTTAGTTGTTAAGGTAAGTGGTAATTAAATTTACTTAATATCTCTTTTCTATGTTATGAGGTATCGTTGAAGGTTGCACTATACTTAAAACTATTTAAGTACCTATTGACATACGGCAGTGATGACATACGGCACTGAGACGTGGTCGCTAACTATTGGTCTCATTCACAAGCTCAAAGTCGCGCAGCGTGCAATGGAGAGAGCTATGCTCGGTGTTTCACTACGTGTTAGAATCCGAAACGAGGAAATCCGTAGAAGAACCAAGGTTACCGACGTAGCTCACAGAGTTTGCAAGTTGAAGTGGAAATGGGCAGTCCATATAGTTCGCAGAACTGACAACCACTGGGGAATAAAGGTTCTTGAACGGCGACCACGAACAAGCAAGCGAAGTGTAGGGAGACCCCCCCACACGATGGATAGACGACATTGTAGCCATCGCAGGATGTCGGTGGATGGAGGTGGTACACGATCTCACGTTATGGAGCTCTTTGGGGAAGGCCTTTGTTCAGCAGTGGACATCTTAAGGCTGACATGATCCAGCAGCAAACGCTTAGTTTATTTGATATTTCAGTTTTAAGTTTATAAAAAATCTTAAGTTAACTTCGTAAGTTAAATTTGGCGCTCGCCAGCTGCTGCGGCATACTCGCTTTGCTCACTCAGCTCGCGCTTTGTGTAGTCATGTTCACCAAATCTACCCCAATTTTTGGGGCCATACATAACATTTTCAATTTTTCTGGAGAGAATAACCGAAAAAAATACATTCTATTAATTATTAATTTTATTTACGGCAACCAAGCTGTTGATTTTTAATAAACTTAAAACAGAAATACGTCATAAACCTAAGCGTTTCCACGGGGGGGGGGGGGGTACCAGGAGGTAGCCCTCCACCTCCCCCCTCCCCCCCAACTCGTGCCCCTCGTTTCTAAAGCCAACCCGAATTTATTTCTACCTCTTTATCTTTTTTTTTTTTTTATTTCTTTTGCATCATGCATTTCATGGCAACTGTAAGCCGCCATATTAGTTTTTTTAACTCTTTATAAATCTGGTAGCACTCTTGTGATTAATATGAATCTAATGATACCTCATTTATCAAAATCCATCAATCCGTTTAGGCTCTAGGTCACGCGAAAGAAACGGACAATGAAACATACATACAACCCAAATGTATAACCTTTCACAGTCGGGTAAATAACTAGCTTAAAACCTAAAAAAACACGCCTGCCCTGCCAAAAATTAACTGATGCCAATAAATGATGCCAGTCTAAATCTGTTCAGGCATTTCAAAGTTATAGTGGAATAAAGGAACTCACAAACATACAAACATACAAACATATTAACATAAACATATACGAGTATGTTTGTAACATACAAATTTACATGAATGCTAAAAACATAACACTGCTTTTTTGGGCAGTCGTTTAAAACGGCAGTGTAATCGGAACTTGTCTATTCGAAACGGCCGCTTCCTTCCTTTCCTCGCAAATAAAGATATATCTTTACCACTTAGAGCGGAAGTGACCCACAAACAATGTGGTAATGATAGACTTTGGGAAAATAAAGGAAGGATTTTCCCTTAAATGAGTGCGTATAATGGCAATCTGTCTCCGGACGAAGGTTTCACGGAGAGGTTCCTGAGAGATAGACTTTTTTTTTTTAACTGATCATTAGTATCCTACTGCTACTTTAGTCTTGAGAACTTCTTTTTTTTAGACTTTAACGAAAATTCTTGACCAGATTTTCCGGAAAAAATACACTTGAATATTGTATAACTAGCTTTATCGGCTGTTTTGTGTCTCTTACTCCTTTAAAAAGCGAGTTAAATTTCTTGTGTTGCTCTCCCGGATCTTTAACCGGGAATTCTTACCGAGGATTTTCATTAAAGTGTTTTTCTTATTAATTACTAGCATTGCTCGCGTGGGTTAAAAGTAACTTGTGTGTTGTTCCAGGACCAAAAGTAACTATAAAGTACAATATACTGCATTTCATGAAAATTCTTTCAGCCGTCAAACAGTTTTTTATCGATTGCTCGGCTTCTACTAATTGGATTGTTATGCAAAGTAGGTATACTAGAATATAAGTCGAAGCCAGGTCCAGTAATTATGTTTGTATGTCTGTCATACAGACAGACATACGCAATTTTTTTAAATGTTATTTTCTTGTTTAGTAGCGTATATTAGGTACCCCAGATTTTAATTGTCTTAGATGTACAGACTTTTTGTTACTTACTACTTTTTTACAAGTATAGATAGATACACGCTACAGGTAATAAAAACGCAAAGCCTTGATTGGACGAGCTCTCCAGTAGGTACTGCTGCCAGAGCCTATGGAAAAGCTTCGACAAGAGATGTGCTGGTGGATGGAGCCAGTAAGGTATAATTATTCTAAAACAAAGTATGTTTTCAGGAAAATGTGGCTTTCCTCGTGCCTTGGGTGGTTGGCTGCTTGACGTTCATGGCGCTGGAAGCCATGGCCATGGTCTACTCCAATATACTTAGAGATCATGTCAACAAGGTAATTTACAATCTCATAATTTCAACCTGTTTGTGTTGATCATGTTAATTAGGGTAAAGTACCAAAACGTTGTCACCCCTCCCAGATGTTGGCAGCCACATAACACGACTTTGGAGCCAAATGGCTGTGAAATGAGCCGACGATATTGTAAAGTTCGCGGGTTGAACCTGGATCTGATTGACACAGGATCGAGGAGAATGGCATGCTAAAAGAGAGGCCTATACCCAGCGGTGGGAAAGTAAGGGCTGTAGATGATGATGATGATGGATGAAAATATAAAGTCATGTGGTAGGTTTCTATACTTTCATTGTTCACATTTGATCTACTGAATATGTCTTCAGTCTAAATTTTTGACTAAGATAAGTTTAGGGTGTGTATTCGTGTATCTTTCTGTGTCATCTTAGCTTCAAACAAATGGACCGATTTTGATGCGGTTTTTTCTGTTTGAAAGCGGATGTGATCGATATGGTTCTTTGCTATAATTTGGTTGGATCAGGATATAAAATCCCAAACGAATAGACTGATATTGATGCGGTTTTTTTTATGTTTGAAAGCTGATGTTAATTTATTTGTTACTAGCTGTGCCCCGCGGCTTTACCCGCGAGGTCAATCCTCTGAGTTAAAAGTAACCTATGTGTTATTTCAGTCCCAAAATGTAGTAAAACTGTACCTACAACGTACAATTAGGTATAATACATTTCATCAAAATTTGTTCAGCTTTCAAGTAGTTTTTATTTATTGCTTAGCAACCTTCTAATCGAATTGAGAAACAAAGTACGCCAGATTTTATGTCAAAACCTAAACTGTCCATCAGTAAAAAACAGCATATCAATCGGTCCAGTAGTTTTTACGTGATGCGGAAACAGACCAACAGACAGACCAACACCATATAAACATATGTATTATTCTTGTTCAGTAGCGTAGTTTAAGTCCCATAGACCATTTTTTAATCATCTTAATTGTACTGTTTTTTTGTTAATTTCTAATTTATTATAAGTACAGATGGATAAAAGTCATCTACATAATAAGTACATTTTGGTTTCTGTCCAAAAAGTGCAATGAAAACACGCTCACGCATGAAAATCTTTTTACTCTCTTGGTCATGGAACAGTTTTCCTGTTTATAAAACAAAGACGAGTCTAATCAAGTACATATCAATATGAAATAATTAGCAGTACGCGCGGCTTCACACGCGTGGTCGTTTCTCTAGGGACCCTATGTGCTACTCCAAGACCAAAAATATCAATATTCCAACATTTGTTCAAAACTCTTTCAGATGTCAAAGAGATTATTATCGATTGCTAGGTTTCTACTCATCGGATTGAGATACCGAGTATCCCAGTTTTTAAGTCAAATCTTAAGCTTTCCAACAGTGACCGCATCGCAATCGGTCTAGTAATGTATACGTTATGCGCGAACAAAGATACAGACAAACAGACAGAAACGATTTTTAAGAATGTTATACTCTTGTTCGGTACCTTATTTTAAGTACCCTAGACCATTTTTTTATTATCTTCCTTGTACAGACTTGTTCGTACTTTTTGCTTTATTATAAGTATAGATAGATAGATAGATATATATTTATTACTTGTATAATCATTAGAAAACGTATATTTACCATGGATACTATTTGTTTTGAGTTCCCGATATTTCGGCACTGTTGCAAGCGCCATGATCACTGATAACTGAAGTAACTGCGGGTGGTTAGTTTTAAGGGCAGCCCTAACGGTCTACCCCTAACAGTATCACCTCGCGTATTAGGGATGTCATTTTTTGGTTTTCACATAGACGTACCAATGGATACCGGACACCCGAAAGTTACTCACCCATCCTCACGATTGAAGTTTTTGAATTTGGTTATTTCAATCGCTTCTTTAACCATGGTATAGTATCCATGGTAAATATCCCGTTTCTAATGTTTTTGGTGAACGTTATTAGGTTGAATGTAAGATGATAGTATGAATATGTAGTGTTTATTTCAGTTCGAGGTTAGAAGACGGGATTTATTGAAGAACAAAACCCTTTCCGTGACGAGGGGGATAATGTAACGTTATACGTACATGTTTACATTAAATACATATTATTTATAAAAAATAGAAACTTAAAATCAATTACAACTAATTTTAATATCTACAAAACACTATTTACACATATATTACCTTACCTACTAATCATACATTAATATATTAAATAAATAGCTGTTGAAATTCATCAATACGTTCCGTATATTCGTTATATCCACTCCTAGCTGGCTTACGATCATCCTGAGAGCCTGGTCTTCCTCGAGCGCCCACTTCCACCTGCAGCCTCAGACAGGAGAGTACTGGACCAAGACCAGGGAAATAGAATCAGCAATACTGTGTAAAAAGTATCCTCAATTTTAATAAATTATGACTATGCCATGTTGCTTCGAAATCCGTCCAGAAGCTTCAGCATGATACTTTTTCTTTGAAATTACTTTCAACCCCTTTCCTGCGAGAACCTTTTTTTTGGGATGAAAGTATTCTATGTCATACCTCGTGGTATAGAACTCAATTCATACTAAGTTTCATTTGAATTCGTTCAGTAGTTTCGGCGTGATGTGCGGTCAAGATACAGACAGACAGACAGACAGAAATAAATGAAAAATAAAAGTTAAAAAATCTAAAAAATACGCTTTATAAAGAAAACCAAACTAAAAAATAGAAAATAAATTTTAATAGTGTAAATAAGAAAAAAATGTTTTATTTAAAAAAAAAGCGTGGGGTGCTTCTCATATCTGTCAATGAAATATTTATAACTATTGACCCATGCACCCTACGTTTTTTTTGAAAGAAAACATTTTTTTCTTATTTACACTATTAAAATTTATTTTCTATTTTTTAGTATGGTTTTCTTTATAAAGCGTGTTTTTTAGTTTTTTTAAACTATTATTTACTTTCTACTTTTTAGTATATTTTTTTTGAATTATTGCATTGTCATCGGTCTTTGACAGGTGTGCAAAATTTTAATGAAATCTGACCATTTAAAGTGGGTCAAAATAGCGTCCAAAGGAGTCGGTTACAAACATACAAACATACAAGTGAAGCTAATATAAAGCGTATAAAAAGAACAGTTTCGGCTTAAGTTTCAAATATAGAGTACCGTCCAAATAATATTGTTGAATATTTCAAACTTAACATTACTTTGGACCCCTATCCCGCAAGAGTCCATTTTTTGGGAAAATAGTATTCTCAATGTTGACTCATATAAACTATGACTGAGTCAAGTTGTATCAATATCCGTCCAGTAGTTTCAGCGTGATACGTGTTCATATAAATAACTTTCAACGCCTATCCTGCGGGAACCCTTTAATTTTTCGGAATTAAAAATATCTTATGTCCTACCTCGTAGTATGAACTCA
This sequence comes from Alsophila aescularia, assembly GCA_946251855.1. NCBI lineage: Eukaryota > Metazoa > Arthropoda > Insecta > Lepidoptera > Geometridae > Alsophila > Alsophila aescularia. Next base: position 9,138,129 of record OX276378.1, on the reverse strand, counting down.
AATCATTCCAAGTTTCATTTTAATTCATTCAGTAGTTTTGGCGTGACAGTAGTACAGACAGACAGACAGGCAGATAGACAGAAAGACATAAAAATGAAAAAAATAAAATAGTTTTGGCTTCAGTACCGAATACAGATACCCTTAAAAAAACAATATCTACAATGTACAGAATTTGACTAGTTATTCATAGACTACTTATTCATAGATTCGAAATAGATGGGATTCAGTGGGGTAGAATCTATCTATCGTTGAGTAATTAGATATGTCTAGCTAGACTAATGACATGAATTAGAATCTTTTTTTCTTTCTTTAACAACCTAGATAACTAAATCATACCGTACCAGACGAACGAGATCGTTAATAAGAGATGTTCATGATTTGTCGCATAAATCTCTTTATCTCTAATAGTAACCTGTAAGAACTATTTCATCATAATGAGATTGTATGATATGCGAGGTCAGCATATTTGCAGCGTAGTAGGTAGACCATCTTCGGTTTGCCTTTATTTTTTATAATCTACGAAATAAGGTATGTAGCTAGTTAGGTAGTTACGAGTAAGTAGGTAGTAATCAATTGCAAATCGTGCCTGTGAATATGATGATCTTTCGTGCATACCTAGATATTACTCATAAAAGACTAACTGCTTTTAATAACCAGAAGTAACATTTTCACATAAATCTTTAGCTTTAAATAGGGGCTAATTAATGAAAGCTTTCACATTACGAAGTATAATCCATTTAATCCATTCTTCGTAGCCACCGCACATAATAAATTTCAACAGTTTGAATGTCTAATGGAATATCATACCTGGAGAGCAATTCTCACATATCGTACCTAGTTACTACAGATTCTCGCACTCAGTAAAAAGTTGATTTCAATCGAAAAATACTCTTAGGTTACATTCCACCTACCAATCTCTGCAATCCGATCCAAGCTCGCATTTACACTGATGCCTCTCAGATTGCAATATTCCCAGTGTGCAATCATAGACTGTTCAGCCGCTACAAGCCGAGAAACAAAAGCTCATAGCTCCCACACACTGGTGCAATTTGGCGATTTGCACTTGTATAAAGTGGAACTCTCACATAGCTAAAACTAATCATCTGTTTGTTGTGGCAAACATACAGTTTTTGAAGAATTTGCTGAATAATCACTAGAAATATGAATTGCGCTTGCGTGAAGTTTTACCGTTATAACCGGCTTCGCAGTTCTTCGTTTGGCGATATAACGACCAACGACGAAAGAGTGAGTGTGTTTCCTGCATAACAAAAAAATTTTTTTTTTCTATAAAACCTTTGTAAGCGCGATGAAATGATATACCTTACCGTAAATTAATTATTTTTAACATTTGTTGTTAATCCACCACCTTATTTGTATCCGGATAAGATGCAGTTTACACTGACATCCAACTCCAAACGCTGATATGGAAAGAGAAGATAGAGTTTATTAAAACATAACAACATGGCCTCTCTAAAAAAAAAACTCCTTCAAGGTGATTCATTTTCTACATTTTAATCTAATCTATATAGAGTCCAGATAAACGTATATCAATGATTGAGGACGTTGAAGCTATTCCCAAAAAAAATGTACTCATATACAACACATTATATCGCTGCTATGGCAATTCTCTCTGTACATAAATTCGGTCTAATTCTTGGGCTTTCATTACAACGTACAAACTAAAAATGGCCGGCTACGTCCTGAAAATATTCCTTTAATCACAGCCGTCCTATGGCTCGTTGCGCTCGCACACTGCTCCCTCGTCTTTCATCAGCTATGGACTAACAAAAGCCCGAAGCAGTGTATCAATTCGTCGATTACAGAGCCATCTGCAAACAAAGTCGGACTGAGCCGGATCATAATGTTTATTGAATTAACATTTGCCCGTGTTTCACTGGCTGGCTCTCACGCCTTGAATGCATGGAAAATAAATATAAGGGCGTTTATGTTGAAATATGAATGTATGGAAAAGCAACATATATTAAAATAACTCTAATCTGCGTCTCCAATCAGTCTTGAAAAGTTTCCGTTACGCGATAATCCATTTTTTTTGTGCCCGTGTTTTTGACATTTTTAAGGGTTTAAAGTAACCTATGTGTTTTTTACCAAATTTTGTTTAGCCGTCACAGAGTTTTGTATCGATTGCTCTCCGGCCACTACTGTGTTCAACTGCAACTACAAACTATATCTAATAATTTTCTCAAGGAATTATTTGGATCACGGACGGGGTTTGAACCCGCATCATTCCGTGCCTCTGCGTGGCACTTGCCTTTAACTAATTCGGCTACCGCGACATCATCCAAATTTCTCCTTTTGTCTCTACCTGTCTTACGGGGACGGTAATATTCTGAACTAACCAATCGAACACAGCTAATAATTATTGCCATTAACTTCGTTTTGTAAAGATAACGCTTTTCAAGTCTAATGTTTATGTGTATTCACAACCGTGTTTTGTAACCAGTTTCCAGCAGTCGAGGTATTATCCTTTACTCGCAGCTAGTTGCGATGTGAATTCCTTCTTTATTTGCTTCTTGCTGCGAACTAATACATGAATACCATGAATATAATTAAGGAATTGAATTATCAATCCGGAAACCAGAAATAATATGTGCCTATCCACAAGTTGGAAGAAACTCCGGACTAAAGTTAGCTATATTCGTATCTACTTACTTCTTTCGAGAACATCTGTTTTCGAAGTCAACTAACTGTCACCGTCTGTTTTCACAAACAAATAAAAAAAAAACGAAAATTTTCGGCAACTGAGCTTAACTTAACACTGTCAAAAAATTAAACATCAACAGAAACGTCGCTGAAAATAATGGAATTCAATTAACAAAAGTGTTATTTCAGCCGCATGGAGCTTCTACGACTCTCTCTTACTCTTTCCTCTGTCTCTTCCTTTTTCTCTCCTCTCTCTCTCTGTAAGTTTCCTCACAAACACCAATAACAGACTAACGTGATATACATAAAAATCAAAGAACTTCAGCAGTAGATTTGTGTCTTAACAAGGGAAACGAATATAAAAGCCCTTTTTTATCAAAGTTGGAAAACGAAATGAATGAAATGAACTTGCACACTTTCAGTAACATGTTTATTGTATAAAACGTTACACATTACACGAGTAAATGTGGAAGTGTGTTTGTTTGTTGCTTTTCCAAGACAAAATTGAATATGACCACTAAACCAATTCTATAAATAATTTGCGTTCAGTCTGCTTAACAATATTTGAATAAATAATTCATCCTGAGATCATTCAAAATTCTTACCGAAAACATCAGAAAGAGTAGTGGGTAAAACTCCTTTAGTAGTCCTTATCTATCTATCTATCTATCTATCTATCTATCTACCTAAGTATACCAGCAATAAAAGCGATGACCAACATTATGATATACAAGGAAAAAGCTATTGAATATCCAATCAGGATTATTAATGACCAGGGCATAATGAACACTGTTTCTGTGTTCTGGTGAATTAGGTAGGAAGATGTTATTTTGTTTTTGGTAAATAATTTTAGGTATTCTTTGTTATACCAAAAGATGTGATCTTATGGACTGGTTTAATCCGAGAAGGGGTCATAATTCTGTAACTATAAAAAGGGATCGTTAGATTCCACGAAAGATATGAAGATGAAAAAGTTTTCAATTAAAAAAAAAAAGAAGTATTTTGAGAACTTTATTTACAAAGTAAATATAGTATTTTAAGAAACCTATAAATCTAACCTTAACTAAGTAAAAGTTGTGCAAAATAAATTATTAAAATAGTACAATAACATTGAAATACAATCCAGAACAATATATGAAAATAAAACGTTGTCTGTTTGTTTGTTTGTTTATTTGGAGAGCTTTCACGCGATAACGGCTTGACGGATTTTCATGAAATTTGGAATGGAGACAGCTGGAATAAAACAAAGGATACTTTTTATACCGGAAAATTGTTAGTTTTTACGGGAAAACTAGAAATTGTTAATTACTCTCTGTCTAAAAGCTTCAAGAGCGTTGGTGCTATACATTTACATAGGTTTTTAATATCCTAAAAGAACAATACTTTTTTTTGCGATAAACTGTAATCCTCGCGGATAAAGCCGCGGGTGAAAGCTAGTATTTCATAGACGCGGGCGTTACTTTGCGGAAATAGGATACGTAAGTCAAATTAACGTAAATGACTATGAGAAGCATAATATTATTTTCTTCCCTACTCAAAATATTAAATTGTAAAAAATATAGTATTTTGACCCCGAGGATTATTGATAGGGGTCATAATGTATATATTTTTCATCCCATAGAAATACATTCTTCTCAACTATCCTGTTCCACACTCCAACAAGTCTAACTCATAAACTGTACCAATTATACCTGCACATGCTCCGCGTTGTTTTGGCAGCAAACCAAGGACAAATTTTGTTAGTTTAGCGTAACAATCTGTTTGCATCCGTAACAAGTAGAGACCACGGGTATCGTTCTGTTGAGAACGAAGAGGAAATATGTACAATTTAACCTCTTTCTATATTCGACGTAAGTATTAATATCATCGTTGGAGAGCAAGATATTATATTCAGTTGTCATGTTCCCGTAGCCATAGCTTTTGATAAGTATGGACATTAAATGCGTGTGCTGTTTCTTGAAGGCAGATTTCGTGCTATATGAAAAAAAAAACTGGGTTGTAAATTTTTTACATCAACATTTTTAATGTTTTGGAATTTATACTCCTACAATGGAATTCAGGTTTTAAATGCAGTTTACTTACTTATTGCATGCAGTATAAGGGCCGGGCCGGTGACGAATTAATTACTGGGCTGTAAGGAAAGCGGGCCACAAAGAAAGCGGGTTAGTAAGCGGTTGGTAACAAAAACTTCAATAACTTCCAAAATATTCGAACTAGCTTTATGAAATAAAAACAAGGACAAGGGAATATATATAAATATATAGGAATAAGGAAGGGAATATATATATTTAATTCCGTCATTTTTCACAAATGCCTTGTGGAGGATACGTTTAAGACTCTGGTCTGGATAGGACGTGGCATAAACATCAACTGAGAGCACATCTCACACTTGATATTTGCGTATAGCATCGTCATTATGGCAGAATCGTTGCAGGACTTACATCAAATGCTGAAAGTAGGCCGCTGATTCATCTCAACGCATCGGTTTCCAGATGAATTTGGATAAAAAAAAGATTATGTTCAATGAATATGTCTTTCCGGAACGAATTGATGTTCATGGATCATCTCTTGAAGTTGTTCAAGAGTATGTTTACCTTTGAAAACGCTGAAGTTGGTTGAGAGAGAGACCTGTAAAAAAATACAACTGGGCTGTGCAGCATTTGGTAAACTTCATGGTCTTTTCTTCACCAATTCCTTAATGCCTGAAAACTAAAGTCTTCAACCAATGTGTCCTACCTGTTATTTACAGAGCTGAGACGTGTACTCTCACGGTACCAATGGTTCTTCAATTTAAAGTCGCTCAACGGGCTATAAAAAGGGCTATGCTCGGAGTTTCTTTGAGAGATCAAATCCAGAACGAGGTGATCCGACAGATAACCAAAGTTATCGACATATTCCATAGGATTAGCAGGCTGAAGTGGCAGAGGGCTGATCATATTTTCCGGAGGACTGATAACTATTGGGGTAGTTTTCTTGAGTGGAGACCGCGACACGGCAATCGTAATGTCGAACGCCTTCCAGCTAGGCGGAGAGACGACATACGCAAGATGACTGGCGGCGGTTGGAAAATAAGAGCCGAAGATCAGGCTCAGTGGCGTGCTTTGGGAGAAGCCTCTGTCCAGCAGTGGACTGATAATGATGAAGTAAAATTACAATTTTTCACTAAATTTTGAAAAATGTGCTACATATGCAACTTTTCCCATTTAAATATTTTGTGTTGTTTAAACGAGCTGTTAATACAGCTTTTAAACGCTTTGGCAAGCTTTTCACCAGATTTCTGAGCCGATGCTAAATTATAAAAATCTACTTTATTTGTTATTTATAGTTTTTAATACATTGACCAGAAAGAAATAAAAAGTTTTTACTTCTTTCTATATTTGTAATGAAATAAACTTAAATTTAGTTTTTATTTTAAAAGGATTGCCATTTTTATTTAGCTTGCCCTGTTTATTGTTATTGATTTTTGTTTATTTGTTTGTTTGGGTGAAATCTAGTAATTGTAATTTTATTTATAACCGATTCGATTTCACAGCGGCCCAGTGTATTATTTATTGTCCATTTAAACATAATTCCAAAATCTTGTTGTAGTTGAATATTTATCTTGATCAGATGATATTTACATGTAAGTTTTTACCTCTAGGTAGGCAATGTCGTCGTTATTGAAATTATTGTGTGTGAAACACGTTTTTTTAAATAGGTCAAACATACACAACATCTTTGTTGAAAAGACTTACCCATACTTTCCGATTCTTTCAGATTATGTATGTAGTTTAGAATAAAGCTAATAGGTATCGTAACTCATTCTCGTCTCGGCAAGCGTGCGAGGTGGTCGTGTTTTCGAGTCCTACACAGTTGTTTATATGATAGGCGCGCGATAAGGCCGGCACGGGAGCTTCCTGCGTAGGCGCATTGTTCGCGCGTCAGTAATAATGGCGAATGAAAGTGTAACAGAAAACGAAGAGATGGAGTTAGAAGTGCGTGAAGTGGTAGCTAATAAAGCAGCGAAGAGAGGCCATGAAGAACGTGAGAGTTCTGAGGAAGAGTGGAACTTAGTAGAAAGAAAGAGTAAGAAATTACGCCAAGGGCAGTGCAGTAAGACAATGGAAGGAAGAGAAGACAGTAAAAAGTTTGAAATTTATATTTCAAGCCAAGAATTGATGCCTAAGCAATTTGCGTTAGCGCGATTATTTAAAGACCTAAAAATTACGGACATACAACACATAAAGTACTTGAACCCTTATAAAGTGCGAGTTCAATTTTACGACGAAATGAGCATGGAGTTACTTCTTTCTAATGAGACACTACAAAAGAAAGGATGGCGTTTCAATAAATTATCGGAAGTTAGTTACTCTTATGGAGTCATCAAGGATGTGGATCTGGATCTATCAGTGGAAGAAATTATGAAAGATATTACTTGTCCTGGATCCTTTGAACTTATATCGTTAAAAAGACTTGACCGTAGAAACAGAGACATAAATAGCAAATATACAAAATGGAAGCCGTCGGAGTCGGTTCGCCTTTGCTTCAAAGGTAACTATTTACCTACTTTTGTTTACGTCCATAATGTGAAAGTCGTGATCGATCCCTATGTATATCCAGTTACTCAGTGTTTCCTCTGCTGGAAACTAGGTCATACTGTGAGAATGTGTACCGTTAAAAAATAAGTTTGCCCAAAATGCAGAGAAGATCATGCGAATTGTGATACTAACGTCCTTAAATGTATAAACTGCTCGGGAAGTCACATGGCTATGGCGAAAATATGCCCTGCCTACTTGAAAGAAAAACGAATAAGAGAAATCATGGCAGAATATAACTATACCTTCAGTAGGGCATCGCAAATGTATGCAGCGTCTCCTATCATAATACCGACCGTTGTAAAGAGACCCAAGAGCCAAAACGCAGACAATTACGTCGTCAACGGGATCAGTAACTTTGACACAACAGAGCCCTCTTGTGAGAGATGACACGAAATATGGATCAGATGCACAGTCCGAAAAGAGCGTGATTTTACCTACAAGACAGCAGAAGAAGAAAATATCGAAAAAGAAGACCTCAAACAGCGGGCTCAATAATATATCTGAATGGGACTTCGTAGTAGAAGAAGAAAGGAATCAGGAGAACCAACAAGAATGTAATATGAGCTCAGATGAACGGCAACCCGATAAGATTACTTTTAGTGAGCTTTTAACTAGAATTAAAGAGGAAATTTTTTAAGAGGATTTTTGAAAAAGCTCGATGTTCATACAAAAATAATGAGCGTTATTAGATTGTGTGTCGAGTGGACCATACTTGTCGCGGTAGATAATATTTCTGATTGGCCAATATTAAAATTAGTCTACGGATTAATCAATCTTAATGGATAGTACAAAGTTAATTAACCTGAAGATTGTACAGTGGAATGCTCAAAGTATTAGACCTAAATTACAGTTATTATTACAGGGAAAAAATCATATTGCTGCTATTAACGAAACGTGGTTAGAACGAGAAAGCGCTTTTAAAGTAGGTAATTATAATGTTTACCGCTCTGACCGGAGTGACTCATGGGGAGGCGTAGCCATAATTGTTCACAGATCAATTCAATCTGAACTTATTAATTTACACTTGAATAATTCAAATATCGAAGTTGTTTGTGTTAAAATATTTAATTGTAAGCTGATAGACAACATAATTTCTATTTACTGTCCCTCATCAGTACGCACAAGTCAACACGACTGGAATGATTTATTTTCTTTATTTAATAGACGTACTCTGATACTAGGAGATTTTAATGCGCATCATTCTACTTGGTTTCATAAAACGGATTCCAGAGGAAATTTAATATTTGATGCATTATTAGACAATAACTTTGTAGTTTTAAATGACGGTCGTGAAACGCGAGTTAAATTAGTTAATGGAATTCTACAGAAATCAGCTCCAGATATATCATTAGTAACTTCGGATGTTGCACTAGAATTTACATGGAACGTTCTTCAAGAAAACCTAGGTAGTGATCACTTAATTATTAAGATTTGTACCAGTTATTATTCATCTCAAAAAATTATTAATAAAAGAAACTATAATATGGCCAACTGGGATAGTTACACAAAATGCCTAAATGATATTTTTCATATTATTGCAATACCTATAGATAATCAAAAATATTATGATATATTTTTGGAAAGTATAAATATGGCAGCAGATATTCAAATTCCTTTTAAAAAAATTAACCAAAATCCTGAATCTAATTTTACACCTAAGCCTTACTGGAATACTCAGCTATCCAAAACAGTAGCCGCACGAAGATTAGCATTGTCCAAATTTAGAAAAAACCCTACCCCTGGTAATTTAAATATACTGAATCAAAAAGTAAGTGAAGCTCAAAAACTAATTCGTCAAGCAAGAAGTAATAGTTGGTATAGTATGTGTTCGTCGGTCAATGAAAAAACGTCTTCTTCTGAAATGTGGCAACGTATGAGGTGGGTGAAAGGCTATAGATATAATCAACAACATATCAATGAGAAACAAGCGTCCAATTTACTTAAATCTCTTGCTCCCGATTATGTAATTCCGAACCAACCTACTTTTATCAACTGTAACTCTCAGATAGATGTTGAAATCTCCATGCAGGAACTAGATGCGTGTATTAAATCCAAGGATACATCTCCTGGGTGTGATGGTGTTTCATACTCCACGATAAAACACCTAGATGAAAACGGTAAATACTTCTCTCGTTATACAATCGAATCTTATCAACCGGTTTTGTACCTACGCAGTGACGGGCAGTAGGGATAGTGCCTATTCTGAAACCAGGGCGAGACCCAAATGAAGTTACTTCATTACGGCCTATTTCTTTACTATCTTGCTTTTGCAAAATTTTTCATTCAATTTTAAATAAAAGGTTTCAAACCTTTTATTTAAAATTGAATGAAAAATTGGTTTCTAGAACATAACAATATGTTTTCTTCGAATACGATTGGATTTAGGAAAACTAAGTCGTGTACGGATAACTTGAGTTCCTTGATAACCAGAATTCAAATTGGATTTTCTGAAGGTTATTCGACTATTGGATGTTTTTTAGACGTATCGAATACATATAACAATGTTGACGTAACGGCACTTTTATCAAATTTAAATAAAATTAAAGTTGGTCCTAAAATATGTATTTATTTATGGAATTTTCTTAAGGAAAGAACATTAAAAATGAATATTGGGGGATATGACATGACAAGAGTTACTGGTATAGGTATTGCACAGGGAGATCCTCTCTCTCCGATTTTATTTAATATTGCGACAATGGATATTTGTAAGTTATTGGAAAATAATGTATATATATCTCAATATGCAGATGATTTTGTAGTATATAACCATTGTAAAAATATAACACAGGGGGGCAATAAATTAGAATCATCTTTAAAATTATTATGCTCATTATTGGCTAATTTAGGTTTAGATATTTCACCTCATAAAAGTAAATTATGTATTTTTAAACGGGGATTTATAAACGATACTTTGAACATTAAAATAAATAATACCTCATTAGAAATTGTGGACCACATAAAATATTTAGGATTATGGATGGATAGAGGGATTAGATGGACAAAACACATAAATCAAATTCATGAAAAGTGTCTCAAATTCGTCAATATTTTTAAAGTGTTGGTCGGCTCAACTTGGGGTGTACATCCTATACATTTAAGAAGACTATATACAGCGGTTGTTCGTCGTCTCTATTACGCAAGCTTCTTTTATGATAACTGTTGTCGTACTAGAATTTCTAAACTAGATAAATTACAGAACCAATTTTTAAGAATCATAGGAAATTTTATTAAAAGTACACCTATCCATGTAATGGAGTCAGAGCTCTGTATTCCACCTTTATTTGTGCGTAGGCATTATTTAGCCGGTAGGTATTGGCTGAAGTGTAAATCAACAAGCGATAATGTTGTTATTGAATTAGTTGAAGAACTTTCCTATCTGCTAAGATTACCATACTGGAGTCAAAAAAAGAAACCTTTACTAATAACTGTTCATAATATCCTTAAATATAATAGCTTATATAGTAGTAAACAATTGGAAATGTTTAGTTTGAAAACTTGGGTTAGTAATATAAATTTAAGTGATGTGCTGGAAACTAATATTAAAGTAATAGATAAACCTCAACGTTATAATAATCCTTTTGAACTAAAACTTAAATGTGGTAATTATTTACGCGAGAAATATAGCGGGTTCTATAAAATATTTTCAGACGGATCTCTAACTAATGACGGAAGAGGCGCCGCATTCTTAGATTCTGAGACTGGTAACTTTGTTAGGCTTAAGATACGGTCAAAAATAAGATCATGAATGTAGAACTTATAGCGTTGGCTGAAGCTTTATCTTATGTAGAATCAATCAATTATAATAATTTTGTCTTATTTACTGATTCCAAAAGCGCTCTATTTCATCTCGCTAGTTGTGTCAGTGGATCTAGCTTTAGAGGCATTCCAATTGCATATAGTATATTAAAGAGTTTAATGAATATTAGAGACATGAACAAATGTATTAAAATACAATGGATTCCTTCTCATGTTGGTTTGGTGGGGAACGAAGAAGTAGATCGTTTGGCTAAAGAAGCAACTGTGGATGGAGATATGTTTAATTGTTTTCCCACTTTTTCAGATTTAATTTCTCATGTTAAAAAATGTGCTTATAAAATTTGGTCAGAATATTTTGATGAAAGATCGGTTCAGCCTTCACTTCTTCGCTTTCCATGGTTTTTGAGGGCCAACATGGGAAGGAATCAGATATTGACGGCTCTAAGACTTCGATCTGGGCACATTCCTATGAATAAGTTTGGATTTATGATGGGCAAAACCAGTAACCCAAATTTCGAGATATGTGATAAATTGGAGGATATATTTCATATCATCATGGAATGTGCCAGGATCGAAGGCCTACGTCGGCAGCTGTTTGCTGATGACCACGCTTTCTGGAAAGTTGGAGGAAGTAACGCAATACTGTCGCAACCACTATCAACTGAGGCCGGAAAGCTATTTGATTTATATATAGCAGCAATTAATCTTAGATGATAAGGACCAATTGTTTCTTTTTAGTTTTTGATTAAGCTATAAGGGTGACATATTCTTGCAGAATAAACCCTGTATAAAATAAAGAGACTAAAAAAAAAAAGGTATCGTAACTAATCCCATATATTAAGCGTCCTAAAAGGCTTACATAATTTGTATTCGTTTTATTATACGAGTACATGTTAATAAAATAATATGAAAGCCCTTTTCAGGGTAAAGCGTTTAAATAAAACCCACGGAGGTGTACTGTCACAATGATAACAAAGGTATGATGTAATTGTATTTTGTACCTTTAAAACGTTGAAAACATTTCTCTAAAGACATGTCCACTTTACTAATTCTGAGGGTGGAATCATCATGCAGGGCTGCCAATTTTTATTCCTGTATTATTAGCTTGTAATTTGGATGGCAATTTGGATCGATTGGAGTGACTCAAAGCTATTTTTCTTAGACATGGTCCGAAATTTTTGATTTTCTGTTTTGACATTTCGTGGACAATAAGCCTGCGAACAGCAATATGTATTTTTTTAATATTATGTGTTTATGTATTTATTTCATTTTTATTTAGCACTAAGAGAGTATAAAAGGACTAAATGCCAAAACATTTTCTACCAGTCATCCAAATATGGTACGGTACATAAGAAGGGATGCAGGCATGCATAAAAAAATCGTAACTAGATAAATCTAAAATTTGATAGCTAAGATATGAATAGTAAAAAAGTAACATAGGTAATTATAATAATAATATACATATTTATAGTATAAAAATTACTACTATAATGAGATAATATTAATGATACATAAATAGATAAACAAGTAAAATTATTATAAAAATACAAAAAACCCGACTGCGAACAAAATGACGACCCGACCGCCCGCAAAAATAATCACATACTCGTATAAATTATAAAGGCGAAAATTTGTATGTACGAATTGTTGTATGTATGAATTTTTATGTATGTGTTTGTATGTATTTGTGTTTTTTTTGGGTGTGTGTGTGTATGTTTGTTACTTTTCCATGCATAAACGGCTGAACGGATTTGTAGGAAACTTGGTATGGAGGTAGCTTATACCTGGATTAACTCAGGCACACAATGATACCTCATTTATCAAAATCTACCAAGCCGTTTAGGCTGTAGGACGCGCATAAAAAACGTACAAATAAACAAACAAACATAAGTACATACATACAACCCTAACACATAGCCCTCCGTGCAGTAGGGTAAATAAACACATTACTTATTAAAATAAATGAGGTTACTGCTATAATAACTATATATACATAAATAATAAGATAATATAACGATATGAGTGTCAAATATTTAAGAAGGCAGTGAATGTATTTCTAGCTGCGACTCGCAGCTTTGCCCGCGTACATTATGTCACGGTACGGTTCTATAGCTATCATTTCTACCAACGTCGTCATAACCAACTGCTTCAATAATGTTGAAAATGGCGGTGAAATAAACGTAAAGATTTTTTGTTCTATTTTTTTGTGGTTATCCCTTGGCGGGAAAGACTCGACGTTATTGCTTCTTTTCCCGCACATTACTGATATACAGGGTGGATTTTTGGGACGGGACAGTAAGGGCAGGTACCTTAACCGCTATAGTTACAGGAAAACGTTCTTAGACCATCCATAACTTTTGAGATGTTATAAACTACGTTCACAAATGTTGGAAAAAATATACAGTCGGCAAAAAAATTGTAATGTTACACAAACACTTTTTTTTATGCTAATCGATCCTGTTTCTTATAAAGATCGAAAATACTTTCGACTACTGGACCGACGGAGGTTTGAGTACTAAAAATGACATAATTCACTTTTTCCATACATTATGTAGGAAATTACCTTAAGCGTTGTAGCTACAGCAAACAACACTTGAGCAGAAAAAGCGGTATTAACCGGTATCCCAGTAGTAGCCACTAGAGACTGTCCTTAACTTTTGAAGATATATTGACCTGAATTAACAGATTGTAGAAAAAATTACCGTCATCAAGAAAATTGGTAATTTACACACAATTTTTTTTTAGTGCCAGTCGATCTTGTAAAGAATTTTGATCCTTACAAAAAACAGGATCGAATCGCATCATAAAAAGTTCTTGTTAATGACTGTTATTTTTTTCCAAAATCTGTAAATGCAGTTCAGAATATCTCAAAAAGTTATGGATGGTCTCAAAGAAACATTTTTCTGTAACTTTAACAGTTAAGGTACCTGCCCTTAGTGTCCCGTCTCAAATATCCACCCTGTATACCTATTTATTATTTAACTAGTGACTGGCCCCGGCTTCGCACGGGTAGCGCTCACACCGCGGCATTTTTCTTACTTTCAGCATTTTTATACCCGTAGTAACATCTAAAAAAACCCAGTAAGTGTAATTCAAAATCTTTGGCAGCAATAATCGTGGTACTTATTGACCATAGACAACTGCATTATTACTCACGTACTTGACAGACTTGTTATTATTTCATTTCCACGGCAACACGGCATTGCGTTCCTTACAGAGAGTAATCGTAATTTTTGCTAATTTTTCATACGTTGGGTTAAATTATTGCAATTTTCGAAGGGAGTTCTAATTTGTTGAAAAATAATATACTGCCCATGTTACTCGCTGATAATGTAGCTTTCTATAGGTGAAAGATCATTTAAATACGGTTCTGTATATTTTGAGTTTATCCATTATAAACAAACATACAAAAAACAAATCTTTCCTCTTTATAATGTTAGTGTTTGTGTAGATACGAGTAGTGCGAGGTAGATCAGTATTTTTTCAATTCTCCTTTTTATCTGTGATTTTGAGAAAATCATCTTCAATAGAAGAAAAAAAACGGCTTCGTGATTTCGCTGTTTTTACTCATTCTGAGTAATTAATTCGTTCAAGGAAAATTTTTACTATTTGGTAAAACACCTAATAAGTACAAATTACCTTAGTAACACAGACCTATAATTTGGACAAATTTTTTGAATTATTTCCGTTTTTCATAAGGATATTCTGGTCACTTTTTCTACTAAACTGTGTTGATATTTTAGTGTTATTAGATAGATAAATTATGTTTTATTTAAATAGAACATAATAACAGGGTGTCATTGATCTTATTTCCAAGATACATATTTTTTTTCCATAAATACTCCCCATTTTTGCCTTCATCATTTTCCCGCGGTTCCCTCTACTTACATAATAATTTCATAACTCTTTGGTTCGGTTTGTCAGTGGCTACATATATTCAGCCAATCACAGGCAGAGTTTTGTACGATTGCGCAAAACCATTGAGCAAGGAATGGAAAATAAGTTTGTCGCGACCACAGCGACAACAATATTTCGCGCCATTTTTCCACTATGACTTATTCTGTGTGTCATGTATGACATAAGACATAAGATTCAAAATGCTTACAATTCTTCCGGCTAAACAAATCCAATAAAATTATATATTTTTTATGTTAATTAGATATTTTAAAGTTGGTGGTAGCCTTAACGTCCACGTGAATAGGCCCTATTGTTGCCTTAATAACACGATCCGAGGACAGGCTCCAATGAATACGACGTCAAAATAATGGATGATCACATTATTTACGAAGATATATTTTACAATGCTCGCATTGTGTTCCTACCATAGGACTTGTCTGGACATAAAACAAAGGGAAAGATAATTTTCACTTGAGTTGAGATGAATGTTTTTTATTTTCAGAAAAAAAGTTAAGGTTAAATAAATTATAGTTTAAAAAACTAAAAAACGCTTACGCCGAACTAAAAAGTAAAAACCAAATTTTAATATAAGAATAAAGTGATTAACGAGAAAATTAATGTCATGTCAAGAAGCGTGGGGTGTTCGATATTTATTGTTATTTATTTTTTACCAATATATGTTACTATTTCTATTTCGAATTATAAAGTTAATGTAAGAATGTCGTACAACGCATCCCACGCTTTTTTACATTGACATTAATTTTTCTTTAATCACTTTATTGTTTTATTTTATTTCGGCTTAATGGTATTAAAGCGTGTTTTGTTTAAGTTTTTTAAACTATAATTTATTTTCGATTTTTTAATTTTTGTACTTAGTAAGATAATTAGTTTTTTTTTGTATTCTTTCCTGATTAGGACAAATAAAGGGCAAAAAATATAAATTAATGGGACCTTTTAATGTGGGTAAAAATCGCGTTTATCGATTCCGTTACATACAAACAGACAAACATACAGAAGTTTTAGATTTCTTGTCCTGTTTTAGCCGAGGTTAGGTTTATGGTACTCTGTTTATAATCATCCTTTGTTTCTTGCTGATCGTCATCCTATGAGATACAGCCTAAAAAGTTATTAGGGAAAATTTATATAAATGTCAGCTAGGTGGCACAAACTTCATGTAAAAGGTATAATGTATGTATCGTATTTCACTTATTGTATTTCTCTTATTTTGTTATTGTTAATATCTAAAACTTATTATGTAATCCTGTTTTGGCCTAATTTTAAGTCTATTTATGTTTAATATTTCTGTAACATCGCTGTTGGATTATTAAATAAAAAATAAATAAAAAAAAACCGCTCGTTTTTGAAGTTGAGACCTAACAATAATAAACAAAAAAATAAATAAAAAAAGCTCCCCCATTATAGCTAAGAATTATCTCGTTCCCATCCAGCTTTCAAACATTAAAAACCCGCATCAAATCGGTCCATTTGTTTGGAGCTACGAACCTCTAACTGATTTTTGTGCAAAAAAGAAAGTCGTATCTTTTGGTAGACGCTACGTCGATACGATTCTGGTAGAATTTGTAAGGTGAGAAAACCATAGGTTAAGTTTTGAAGCATGTGGTACTATATAGCATTTTGAGCTGTCCGGTGGTCAACTTATACTTAATCGATGTAGCTGGTGTTTGGTACGGTCCACCAACCTCGCGATGCGTCTGTGGTGACTATGCGAGTGGTGATGGATTTTGTTTAATAGTTTAAAGTCAATGAAAAACTGAACATTAACATGAACTTCCAATGTAGCTTTACGCACGCATTATTCAAATTTTGCGTGTATAACAGTTTTAACAAGTTCTAAGCGACTTTTGTTGCTGGCGGTACACGGCAGATGATAGCTACAGAAAGGCACAAGCTTTGGGCACAAGAGTACTTATTATATCGCCTGTCTTCCCCTCTAGAGCTCGCATACACAGGTGCATTGCGTATAACACCACTTTTTGAGTCCACATCGTGTATAGTGTTGATTATGATTTTTGTTTCAGCAATTCGACGCTATGTGCAAAGCAGAAATATTTTTTTTAATACCAAGGATAATTTTAAATGTAAGTATTTTCTCACTTTTTAAGAAAACAGCATGTTGTTGTATTTTTTATTAAGTTACTAGCTGTGCCTGCGGCTTTGCCTGCATGCGGTCATTTCTCTGGGTTAAAAGTAACTATTCCAGGACCAAAAGTATCTATAGAGTACAATATACCAAAAATTTCGTTCAGCCGTCAGATAGTTTTTTATCAATTGCTCGGCATCTTTTCATACCAAGTACATCAGTTTATAAGTAAAACTCTAACCTATCTAACAGTTAAACTATATCACAACCAGTCCAGTAGCTTTTATGTGATGCGCGAACGGAAAAACAGACAGATAATATTTAAAAAAAAAAACTTTTTTGTAGATACAGACTTTTTGGTACTTACTGTTTGTATATGTATAGATAGAAGATAGATTAGCTGCGTGAGGCCCGCGGGAAGGATTGAACCATAGGCATTTATGCAATTTATGCTTTTTCGCGTTGAGGTCGATGCACGCACGAAACAGTTCATCATAATGCTTCAAATTAGTTCGCAATCTTCTAGGTAATTTTTATGTTGAACTTAATCATCAAAATTAATCAAGACACCGTTCCATAGATTAAAGAACAATTCAAAACAAAAATCCGCATCTTCTGTTTTATTTTGTACCCGTTGCACCTATTTTTAATGCATCCATCTACAGCTTACGAGCTGGGTACGAAAAATAAGTCAAGCGTCCATTATTCCACAGAAAGCTACGCAAAAATACTCGTACCTGCACTGCGCCCTGCCTTTTACTTTTAACTTGAGCATTTTGTACAACGGAAACTGCCAGCTATTTCTAAAAATCGTCTTTACACTCAGCAGAAAAACATATTTTTTCCAAGTTTGGTGCTACTAGAAAAGAGTGTTTTGCCCCCGTTTTGGAAAGGACTTTCCATAATTTAAACGAACTGTCAAAGTAGGCTTTCAATCTATTTTTATCTTTATTGGCTCATTAGCAAGTTCAATACTTGGTTGAAAGATATGAGTGGGTGCGGTTCGCAAACAAGCTCGTCATTAGTTGTTGCTTAAAATGGGTAAGAAATAAAAATATCACACATTCAAAAGGTAAACATATGATAAATAATTATTTCAATTGATTGAACGCCTCACGAAATAATGAAAATGCTTTTAAATTTATCTTATTTACCTCATAATCTTTTTAAATACTCTTAAATTCTTTTAAATACTTTTAAATACTCTCTTTCTCTCTCTTAGTGTCATTAATGTAACGAGCATGTTAGAAATGGCTCGTTACATTACGGTGAATACAATAAAACTGATTTAGAAACACTGATTACACTTGGGGGATGAGGGATGATGAATTTGCTGCTCGGTAATTTTAATATTTAACATAATTTGTTGACAATGTCTGATGATGTCATGAGCGACGGTCTAAAAGGAATATGCTGAAATGATGAAAGATTATTGTTTTAATCCAACATCACTTTCTAATAAATTTACGAAAAAACTTACTACCAATTGTGATAAAATGTGTATGTTGGGACTACAATGGAAGTTTGAACTTTGAATGAAAAAATATTCAAATCGGTTCAAAGATTCTGGAGATATTTTACGAATATCCACAAAAATATATAGTCTAGCTGTATTTAGGCCCGATTTCACCATCAAAAATGAACGCGATCAACGCAAGCTAAACTGGTTTAAAGTGACTAACTGAGTTCAAAATGTCAATTTGGATTTCACCAACATAAACTGAACGCAGTTAAGGCTTAAGCGAGTTTAAATTCTGAACGCCCGATTTTGGGAGGTTTAAGCCCTTTGAACGCGTTTATGAGACGGCACATCTGTTTTGCACATGTTGAATAACCAAATTACTCGGTAAAAAAGTATCTATTATGTTCTTTGCTCCACGCTAAACGAATGCGACATGCATCAGCACCTAGCTGATATTGGTGTATTGACTAGAAATATGCAGAGAGCAATGGCTCTAGCTTTTGAAGATAGTGATGAAGACGAGTCTTTTATACGGATACGTTGAAGCAATCTAATAGACTGCTATGATCAGTATACTCGTATGTCCTGTAATTTCACTTTGTTTCCGCTCGTTCAAGCGGAATACCAGTAACTATTCAACACGGCTTTTCTGATATTGCGCTTTACTCTAGCTGTCCCTCATCTACATTTATTTTTCAACAGTGTGTGTCGATCTGGTGCGTGCTCCGACTGTACCACCTTCTCCGAGCCGGTGTGACGTGGAAGGGCGTGGCTGCCATCGAGCTGTGACTACTACCCGCAGGGGCGGACAAGCAGCCGGGTGAGCCCCGCCCGCCCTGCGAGTCCACGCTGCTGCTCGGTGGCGCCGAGAGCGACACCGACGCAAGTCTCCATGAACTGTGATCTGGACAACTGTGCTTTACTGTAACTATAGAAGAAGCGTTGAGCTATGACTTCTGCCCACCGATGATATGGACAAACAGCCAGGTCCTGCGTGCATTGCACGTTCACGTTGCTGCTCGGCGTAACTAACGCTAGTTTCCATGAACTACCTAACCTGGACTACTGTGCTCTATTGTAACTACAGAGGGAACTTCGACCTGTTGTGATCTTGCTAGCCTAGATTGTGGGGTGCAAAGAGTTACAAAAACG
This sequence comes from Alsophila aescularia, assembly GCA_946251855.1. NCBI lineage: Eukaryota > Metazoa > Arthropoda > Insecta > Lepidoptera > Geometridae > Alsophila > Alsophila aescularia. The sequence goes on along the minus strand of OX276378.1, from coordinate 9,118,523 downwards.
CAGATCTATGAGCTGTCACTTCATCATTAGCATGTATTTTTCCACTGATAGTCCATCAGTGTCATATTATGTCTTTGGAGAGCCTAATGTCCTTCCAAGAAATGGTATAAAGTACATTAAAACGGTACATTTACCATGTATATATTTTGTTTTGAGTATCGGCACTGTTGCAAGCGCCATGATCACGGCCATGTTTTTTCTACAAGCAGACAAAACGTTCAACCTTCTTCTTTTTGTTATTTTCAATGTTACTACTTGTTATTGTTCCCAATATCATATTATTAATTATTACTTTTAAACTTTCAAGATTCGAACACAGTGTTACCATATATTATTGTTTGTGTTTAAGTGTCAGTTCAAAAACTTCTAAGTTGCAGATTTTTCCTCAAAACGTATTTCAATATATCCACCGCCACCCTTTTATGACTGAAATACCTCTCACAAGAACGAAGCGTTAAGCTTCTTCATTTATTATAAGAACTGCAAAGGAGTGGAATGCCCTGCCCTCGTCAGTGTTTCCAGTAAAATATAACCCAGGTGTGTTCAAGTCAAGAGTGAATAGGTATCTACTAGGCAAGCGTGCTACACCTTCAACTACATCATCGCTTTCCATCAGGTGAGATCGTGGTCAAACGATTGCCCACGCTGTATTAAAAAAATAATTAAGTGCCGCTCTTTGATAATCAAAGTTGCCTCTCTTTGAAGTATTAAATGCAATGACAACTCCGACTGTCATTGACCTTATTCATTAAAATTTGCAATACTTGTCGTGCATTTGGCAGTACTTTTCGTCACAGACGAGAAGCTTTAAGTTTTTAAGCATAATAGGAATGTTTTTCATCAAAGTTATGTAACTACTTTTAACAAAATAACACCACAGACATGACATGAGATGACGGAAGCATACAGTTTCACAAAAAAAACTCAGTCGCGCTGAGTTTGCGAGGCGACGTTCCGGACAAGCCTTGTTAATATTTTAAACATTTTACCAAAAAAGCCGCAATAACAGATAACCAAAAAGTAGCACAAAAGGCGAGACAAGAGTAAACTTTCTCTTACATTGTATTTCAAAGCATATTTCAACGTCTGAAGAGCGAAACTAAATAAACCCTTGATGTTCGATTGTAAGCTCGTTCAAAATTGTTTGTAAATAACTATTTATTTAGGAAATAACTGTACATGAAAGTATTTTAATAAAGTAGAGAGTCTTTATATCCCTTGTTAATAATTGAAAAATTGTATTGAGCTTTACTATGAAAATTGACAGAACATTGAGACTGGGCTATTTAAAAGTTCGATTTGTATCAAAGAGTAATAATGTTTGTATTTATAAAAGTAAAATTGTATCGCTCGGGCTTGTAATTTGGATGCAAACTTGTAGATTTAGATTGCCTTGGTTTAAATTCAATGGATTTCATTTCAGACAATTTAATTTCAATTCGTTTATAGGTAATTAAGTCTAGAAAGTGCGTCCATTTGTAAATGTTTTTTTTTTATTAATCTTCCAAACATGTTTACAAACATATCTTGATTAGCTTTTAGTTGATAAATAGCCCTCTCAATGATAGTTTAAAGCAAGTATTGTCATGTTCATAAATTGAAGCCAAAAGTACGATGTCAGGATTATTAACTAAAACGTATAAAGTCTTCATTAATAAATAATGCCGAACAAACTCATGGAGAGCTAACAGTTTTGTGAATTAACCCGACTGTATTTCTGTTGTCCATAATATATATGTTATTAAGTTGTAAAATACACTAAATGAAATGATTAAATCCATGTTAATAAGCATCTAATAAAATAAATGTTGAAATTACAAAGGTTTTTTTCTTTAAATTAACCTCATATTTCGACCGAGTGTCCTTATAGGTAATATTCCTTTGTATAATCGCATAATATACCTATAATTATTAGTTTTCGTCAAGTACACTTCATGGAGAGTTTTTAGAATTTGAGTTGTACTGTCCCACTTCATCATTAGCTATTTATTTATTTTGTTCACAATTAAGAAATTAAAAATCAACAATAACTGACCTGTGCTAACCAAACCCTTAGCTGATTAATACTAAAACTAGTGTCTTTGTGAGTTGTATGTAGATCTCGTGCGTACAAACTTTTTGCAAACAATCTAGCAGGCACAGTAGCGACATCTAGTTCATCATCATGTCAGCCTTTAGAAGTCCACTGCTGAACATAGGCCTCCCCAAAGAGCGCCATGACGAGCGGTCTTGTGCCACCTCCATCCACCGACGTCCTGCGATGGCTACAATGTCGTCGGTCCATCGTGTGGCGGGTTTCCCCACACTTCGCTTGCTTGTTCGTGGTCGCCATTCGAGAACATTTATTCCCCAACGGTTGTCGGTTCTGCGAACTATATGGCCTGCCCATTGCCAATTCAACTTGCAAACTCTGATAGCTATGTCGTGACCTTCGTTCTTCTACGGATTTCCTCATTTCAGGTTCTAACACGTAGTGAAACACGGAGCATAGCTCTCTCCATTGCGCGCTGCGCAACTCTGAATTTGTGTATAAGACCAATAGTTAACGACCACGTCTCAGTGCCGTATATCATCACTGGCAAAACTAACAGATTATAAACTTTCGTCTTGAGGCTCTGCGGTATCTGCGACGAGAAGATATGGCGTAATTTCCCGAACGCTGCCATCCGACTTAGATTCGTCGGTTGACCTCTTTGTCGAAGTTGGATCTACCCAGTTGGATCGTCTGACCCAAGTAGACATAGTGATCAACAGCTTCGATAATATCGTTCCCAACATAAACCGGCATGGGTACGACATGGTCATTTGACATGAGGTTCGTCTTGCCCATGTTCATTTTAAGACCCACCTGTTGGGAAACAATATTGAGGTCACTGAGCACTGTGCTTAGGTCTTCCAGGGTTTCAGCCATGATGACTATATCATCAACAAATCGAAGGTAAGTGATGTATTCAGCATTGATGTTAACACCAAATTCGTTCCAGTTCAAAAACTTGAATATATCTTCCTGTGCAGAGGTGAACAGTTTCGAAGAAATAACGTCTCCCTGTCTCACCATTTTTTGTAACTGGATAGAATTCATGCTCTGATCCTGAAGACGAACTGTCATGGTGGCCTAGCCGTATAAACACTTCAACACTTCGATGTACCGGTAATCAATCTGGCACCGCTGTAATGACTGTAGCACTGCCCAGGTCTCGACTGAATCAAAGGCTTTCTCGTAATCAACAAACGCTAGACATAGTGGCCGATTATACTCTTCGGTCTTCTGTATAATCTGCCGGAGCGTATGGATGTGGTCTACGGTGCTAAAGCCTTTCCGGTATCCAGCTTGTTCGGGAGGCTGAAATTCGAGCGAGACGGTTTGTAACTACTCTCGAAAACAGCTTAAAGACGTGGCTCAGCAACGAAATGGGCCTATAATTCTTCAAGAGGGTTTTATCACCTTTCTTAACGAACAAAACCACTACGCTCCTGCGCAACGCCTCTGGTGTAGTACCGTCGAGAATGACGGAGTTAAACAGCTTTGCAGTAACAGCGTACTTTTCTGTCGCAGTCGGCTGCGACATTATGCGATGTAACTCTGTGACTCTTCCTCAATTATTTCCCTTCATGTAAAATTTGTGTGGCTGGTGTACAATATACTTTCTTACTGTGAACTCCGAAGTTACTTATTTCTTCACCTCCGCATCCACCATGAGTAGCAGCACACCTGAGCCACCAAACGAGAAAATAAAAAACTATAACTGAACTGAAACTGATTTTGAAACTTGAGTATTCGCTAATATTATTTCAACTAATGACAAAATAGAAATGCGCCACCTGCCCTACAAATATGTCAACTTCATAATCCTGGTTCGGACTGAGTTTAGAGGTATACTTGCCATGGTATGTTTTGTTTTTTACACTGACGAAAATTGATAATTCCATGTTTCATTGATGGCCACGCAAAAATATAAATGTGGCACCTGCCCTACAAATATGTAAACTTCATAATCTCCGTGCGGACTGAGTTTAGAGGTATACTTGACATTGTATGTTTTGTTTTTTACACTGACGAAAACTGATAATTCCATGTTTTATTGAAGGCCGTGCAAAAATACAAATGCGCCACCTACCCTACAAATATGTAAACCTCATAATCTCGGTTCGGACTGAGTTTAGAGGTATAATTGTCATTGTATGTTTTGTTTGTTACACTGTTTAAAATTGATAATAACACGTTTCATTGATGGCAGCGTGAACATAGAAAATGCGCCACCTGACCTACACATAAGTAAACCTCATGATCTCGTTTCGGACTGAGTTTAGAAGTATACTTGTTATAGTATGTTTTGTTTGTTACACTGTCGAAAATAATTGATAATTCCATGCTTCATTGATGGCCACGCAAAAATGCAAATGCGCCACCTGCCCTACAAATATGTAAATCTCATTATCTCAGTTTGGACTGAGTTTAGAGGTATACTTGTATGTTTGTTTTGTTTACTATACTGTTGAGAATTGATAATTCCAAGTCTCAATGATGGCCGCGCGAAAAAATTGGCACCAATTTCCATACAAAATATTTTAACTTCAATCCTCTTTATATCGGTTCGGAGTGAGTTTAGAGGTATACTTGTCGCAATATGTTTTACTTGTCAAGCTGTATTAAATTGAAAATTCCATGTTTCATTGATAGCCGCGCGAAAAAAAGAATTGCACCAGAAAATTGCCCTAGAAAAATTGTCATTGTCTAATATTGTTTATCAATTGCGAATAAAAACATTTTATTTAGCTATATAGCATTTTAAATCATACTATGGATAACTTTTGCCCACTTTTGATATAGTGGTCAATCATACTCTATTTATTGATAAGGCGGCCAAAAGTGTGTGACCAAAGGTTATAAATCGTTACCCCTAGGTTCTAAGAACACTAAACCTAGAATGCTCTATTTTATCTAGACTTATATTAAAGCACTGAGTAACAAATAGTTTTAAGGTACCTATAACTTAATACGTTTTTTTTTTAAATGGTGTATCTGTTCGCGCATCACTTAAAAACTACTGTACCGATTGTGATGCGGTTTTCAACATTGGATAGGTTAGATTTTGGCTTAAATACTAGAGTGATTAGTATCTCAATACAATGAGTAGAAGCCTAGCAATCGATAAAAATCTTTTTGACGGCTGAACGAAATTTGGTTTACATACGAGTATCTTTTAGGTATCTATGGTCCGGGAATATCGATACTTTTTTCCCAAGAAAAACGTCCACATGGGAAAACAACAAAAAAATACATAAGTATTGCGGCTTAATAGGGAGGAGTTACTAACGTACCTTCCTAAATAAATGCGTAGTAATAGACCACTTAATGGAAGCTCTGTCTTTTTATCCAATCATTCTGCTGTTGCCTTGAGTTGAGATATGTCGGGGATGGCTCCTTAATCATCTATTTATTTAGGCTCACCCAACCATAAGCAAAACTTGCCGAATTGCGCCCCGGGCAGTTCTCGGAAGTATATTTCAATTCTAACGCCTGAGCAAACGAAATAACAAGCTTATTTCTAACATAATGTAACGAAAAGATGTTAGATTATTATCTTGCTTTTGTGCACGTCCGTGACAATGAGAGAAGGTAAATTATTATTCACACGAAGTGTCATTATAATCATCATCATCATCAGCCTGTATCCGTCCACTGGAGAAAGGCCTCTCCCAATGAACGCCACAAAGCCCAATATTCGGCTCTTCGCATCCAGTTTCTGCCGGCCACCTTTCGCAGCCACTTGGCCGGTCTGCGTCCTACACTACGTTTGCCAAGCCGTGGTCTCCACTCAAGAACCCGTTTACCCCAGTGAGTGTCCGTTCTTCGATAAATGTGACCAGCCCACTGCCACTTCAGCCTGCTAATCCGAGCAACGTCGGTGACTTTGATTCTCCGTCGGATTTCCTCGTTCCGGATCTTATCCTTCAGAGAAACTCCAAGCACAGCTCTCTTCATAGCTCGCTGAGCGACCAACTTGTGGACCACCGTGAGTATCCACGTCCCGGGTCCCTATGTCTGCAATGGTAGGACGCACGCATTGAAGTCTTTCACGAAGTGTGACTATAACTAAATAAATAGGTATAACTTACAACATATGGTTTAAGACTAACATGGTCACAAACAGTAGTAATATAAACATTAGAAACGGGATATTTACCACGGATAACATTTGACGAAAATAAATGAAGAATATGTATCGTCATTTGAAAAATGTAAAGAATTATTAACCAATGCACCACTTTTACAATTTCCTGATTTTGAAAAACCTTTTATTTTAACTACGGACGCATCAAATTATGCAATCGGTGCAGTACTTTCTCAAGGAACTGTTGCTAGTGATAAACCTATTGCATATGCAAGTAGAACACTCAATAGTGCAGAAATACGTTATAGTACTATAGAAAAAGAACTCCTTGCCATTGTATGGGCAACAAAACATTTTAGACCTTATTTATATGGTAAAAAGTTTTATATTTATACAGACCATAGACCACTAGCATAGTTGAATTCAATAAATGAACCAAATAGTAAATTGACACGATGAAAATTACGATTAGCTGAATTTGATTTTGAAATAAAAAATAAAAGTGGGAAACAAAATAAAAATGCGGACGCTTTATCGAGATTAAAAGTAAATGCACTAGGAGATGATGATAATCTCTCAATGAAAGTTAATATTGATAAAAAAGAAAACAAATTAACAAATAAAATTTCCAAAAAAGGAAAACAAATAAGATCAACTTCTCCAATTACAATATCTTCTGATTCAGAAAAAACTTTAAGTATTTCTAGAAGGTCACCTTATTCAATACCTTCATTTGATAGTAGTACAATTACAGCATCTGATATTCCTGAAAATTCTAGTACTGAAACAGCACATTCTCATGAAAATATGGATATGGAAAGCATACCTATTTTACATGAAGCAATTGATACAAAACCAAATCAAATATTAATTTACTCGTGGAATTTAAATAAAATGTCTGTAAAAGATATTTCAAGAAATAAACAAAAAGTTTTAGAAGTGCATATGCCAATAAATAATACAAATTTAGTAAAAGAATTTTTAAAAGGTTACATAAGTCCTAAAATTAAATATTTTATATATTTTGAAGAAGAAGCACACAGAAAAGATTTTGCTTCAGTTGTCACTACTTTATTTAAAAAGGATTCAGTAAAATTATTTGAATGCACATTAAGAGTAGTATATGTTGAAGATGAAAACGAACAACGTGAAATAATTTTAAAATATCATGAAGGAAAAACAAGTCATAGAGGTATAAAAGAAACACTGGCACATTTAAAAAGAACATATTATTGGAATAATATGGATCAAACAGTTGCAAGCATTATAAATTCTTGTCAATTATGTAAACGTATGAAATATGATCGTAAACCAATTAAACCTGAATTGCAATTAACGCAAACCCAAATAAAACCCTTTCAAGAAATATTTATTGATACTTTTACTATTGAAAATAAATAATTTTTGACCATAATTGATGCATTCAGCAAGTTAGGTCAAGCAATTGAAATAAATACAAAGTCTACCCCTGAAATAATAAGAGCATTAATAAAATATTTTTCATATTATGGAACACCAAGTAAAATTAGTTCAGACCCAGGTTCTGAATTTAATAATACTTTAATGAAAGAAATGTTATCTTTTTACAAAATAGATTTACATATAGGAACGCCACATAATCCAAATTCAATGAGATTAATTGAAAGGTTTCATTCAACAATTATAGAAATTTATAGACTTGCTAAATATGAGCAAAAATCTACTGATGCCGCATCTATAGTGACATATGCAGTATTGTCATATAATCAAACGATACATTCGACAACAAATCTAACACCATTTGAAGTAGTATTTGGACATACGGATTCAAGTAGTATGTTTGCTGTAAACTTTAATAAATATTTTACTCAGCAATTAGTTAAAGAGCACGCACAAAGAACAAAATATCTTTATAAATATCTAACGGAAAAGTTAGTTGAAAAGAAAGAAAGAATTAAAGAAAAACGAGGCGGAGAAAATAAATTTAATATAAAAGTAGGCGATAAAGTTTTTATAAAAGGAGTTAATACTAGGCGAAGTAAAGATAGTCCTAGATATCAAAAAGCACAAGTGACAGGAGAAATAGTACGTAATACTGTCCCTGTAAAAATAAATGGTCGTAAAACTAAGGTTCCAATAAAAGATATTAAACGTCCACAGATTCGTCATCCTGACACTGATGACCCAAGGACTAGCTATTCAGCTACAAAGGATTGAAAATAATCCTGGAATATTGCCTGTTAAAAAAAATATGCAATTTTGGAATATGATAAATGGAAGTTAATTAAGGTATTAGACTTAAGCTTAATTAAAGATGATTTATATTTAAACATAAATAAGTTGAAAGATTTAAACATATATTTAAAAGATAAAGTTAATTATACGATTAATTTTAATGATGATAAAATACAAACTGAATTTATTAAAAACTTAACTTTAGAGAGTTATGAGCAATTAGTCCCAACTTTACGTGTTAAAAGAGGACTTATAAATCCTTTAGGATCAATAATTAAATTGATAACTGGAAATATGGATAATGATGACGCAATCAAATATGATGAATTAATTAATCAAATTAAAACTAAGCAAGATGCTATTTCAAAGAAAGTTACTTTGGTTGCAGAAATGGTTGATGGTTTTGTAAATTTTACTAATACTTCTTATTATAATTTTATACAATTTGAGAATAATTTAATTGATATAGAGAAAGCATTGAATAGAAGTAAAATAAATGATTTTGAAAATAAAGTATCTCATGCTTACAGTTTGTTAACTCATAATTTTCAAATAATTCTTTCTAAGTTAGATGAGATTGATACAGCAATCGCATTAAGTAAAAATAAGATATTACATAGATCAATAATTGATACTAATGAATTATTTGAATTGTTAAAAAATATTGAGAGAACAGATAAGTTAATTTTCCCTGTTAATTATGAAAATTTAGTAAACATAGAGCAAAATATAGAGATAAAAGCTTATATTAAGGGTAGGCAAATTACATATGTACTGGCAATTCCAATTGTACGCAAAAACACTTACAAATATTACCACTTATTCCCCTTACCTATCCTTGATACTTTTAATAATATTACATCCTTGATACTTCCTAAATATCCTTTTATCCTCGTGAAGGATTTGAACTCTATTATATTGCTCTCCAAGCCATGCGACGAGATTGATGAGAAATTATTTATTTGTAAAGAAAGTTGTGCAGTCGTATTGGAACAAGATAAATGTATAACTGATTTAATGAAATTTACACTGAATATTACGTCGTGTTCTCCAATTTTAATCGAAACTTCAGAGATAAAAGTTCAACAAATTGAAATTAACATATGGATAATTTTTGCAAGTTACCAAACGTACTTAACAAAAACCTGTGAAAATGAGATTACTCGAGAGAAAATCCTTGGTACTTATATTTTAACCTTGGACGATAATTGTAAAATACAAGTTGAAGATATTACTCTACGGAAGAAATTGTTCAGAGGAATGAACTTACATATTCCTAAACTACCATTGATAAATTTACCAAGTGTTCCAGTTACAAATAATTTCAAAAGAAAACCTGTTAACTTAGATGGAGTAAACATGGAAAATCTACAAATGCTGAATTATATTTTGAAGAAAAGTGAAAACAGTGAATATAGTGAAATGAGTGAAATGGTCAATAAAGTGCAAATAAAAAGTGTTAGTTTATGGACATTAATACTTTATATTATAATGATTTTAATAATTGTATACTTTATTATAAAATATAAAAATGAGATTTTGAAATTATGTAAAATTGAAAATAATCTGACTTCAGAAAATGAACTTTCAGATAATTTTCAATCTCAGGGTGGAGAAGTTATATGTACCACAAACCCACCGTTGCTTACCGAAGTCCAATTGCGACATATTTAATCATACAAGTAGGTACTTCCTTAGATTGTGAAAGTACCAATTAAGCACTTTTTGTACTTATGTTGTTTTTCTATGAATAATGCGCAGTAGAGGTACTCTACATGTTGATTTGATTTAATTGCGCATAGCTGAATAAGCATTTATGTACTTAGATGTTTTTCTCGCTAAAGTATGAGAAATGTAACTACTTAGTTGTTTATTACAATGAAGAATGTACTAGAAATCGCCTACGCATTTATAAAAGTTATATAAGGAAGTTACTAAGTACAAATTGTCATTATTTTATCTTCGCTTGAATTGTACGGTCAAAAGTAAGACCAATAAAATTAACTTCAAATTTAATTTGTTGTTTATTTTATTAAAATCTCGGCTCCGTCCAATTTGTCTAGGTAGTAACAGTCTGTTTATTTACTAACAATGCTTTTTTATAAGAAGTTTTGTAACATTTAATTTCTTCAATATTAGGTATCCTCTAAAGTGACCTAAAGTGGAAAACGGTATTGATCTTCGACCAATCCAATTGAGATTTGTTATTAGAGATATAAATTAACTAATACTTAAACCTGAATAACAACAGAAATAGCTTCTTTTTTTTATTTGTGTATTTAGTCAAACATTGGCGTTATCATCATTGAAGTAGTTCACTAATTGGGACTCAAATCTAACCAAGCTTGAATTTAAGGTGCTCCACTGTTTTTTTTCAGACCCTGCTACCGTTCGACAATGTTGACTCGCAAAGCGTGTGACCGTGAAGCCAAGCTGCAGACGGCGTTGCTGGAGCTCAAAGCCTCCAAAGAGTGCAACAATAGGCTACTTCGAGAGCTAGAAGGGCATGAAGCTGATATGTCTGACATGCTGAACAAGAACACAGCATTGAAAAACCAATTGTCTGAGTTAGACATGGCGTATGAAGATATGAGAGATCAACGTGATCGTCTACAGCGCACCGTTGATTCCTGTATCCAGGATCAAGACACATATGAGGCGGCCCTCAGGCATATAAAGAATTTAGAGCAGGAGCTTAACCTTAACAGGGTTAAGTTAGAGACCTTAGATTTTTCATCTAAAAATAGTATTAGTTTCGAGATGGAAAATAATAACACTAATTTATATTCGGAGTTAATTGAAACTAACTCAAATAAGTCAATAGTATGTAATAATATGTCATTAGTGGACCTGACTACAACTAAGTTTGTAAAAAAAAAACAATTCTAACATTAACAGTATTAGAGAGTCTAATAAGATTAAAAAATATGTAAAGGTTAATACATTTTTGAAAAGAACCTCAGTCATGTTAAAAAAATATAATAAATTTTTTAAATGCTCAAAGATATGCAAAGAAAAATCAAATTTAAATAAATAGCTTGATGAATGTTATAGTTTATTAGGCCGCAATAATAGAGAAATAGATTACATGAATAGTAAAATTACTTGCTTAAAAAACAATTGTGTGACTTAAACGGCAAATATGTGGCATCAAATAAGCAAATCAAAGGCCATATTGCAGCCATGGCTTGCTTGGTGGCTCAAAGCCCTAGCAGCTCTGACAAGTGCACTTCCAATGTTCAGGTCATAGAAAACTCCAGGATAGTGCCTAACACACTTGGAGTAAAGAATAGCCCCAATGATGTTCCTGAGCACAAGTCACCTGTGCAGGATCCTCTCACTACCTATCCAATAAGCTCAGATTGTTTATTGAAGCCATCTGAGTGCCCTAGAAAAACTTTGGTATTCAGTGATCAAATAGGTGCAGGCATGGGCAGCCTGCTTCAAAATTGCTTAACTCAAACAGTCTGTAATAATAGCTTCTCCGGTTTGCCACTAAAAGGTTTTCAGTCAAAAATAAAAAACTGTACATTTGACAAAAATACCACAATTGTATTACAATTAGGTAACAGTCTAGCTGTAAAAAAAACTGATATTATTAATCTTGTTGAGACCCTAGTAGATATAGAAAATATAGGTGTGGGCAGGATTATTGCCTGCTCATTTCCATTTTCTAATAAAATGACGCAAACGCAAAAAGATCATGCCTATGATCTGAATTTGACATTATATAATTTGACTTGTCGTCAAAGTGACGTTTTGTATTTTGAAACTAACAATTTTGTTAGAACATTTATTTTGACAAAGAATACATTGTATCTCAGCAAAAATGACAAGGTGACCATCGCTAAATTGTTAGCATTTAATATATATGATCCAGTTGTACATGGTATAATGGATCACTCTGACGGTGCCACGGTTAATAGCAGTATTAGACGTGGTACAGCGGAGCCAAATTTATCTGTTAATTTAAACTGACTGTTAAGACAATGGAAAGGCCTGGTAATTTACATATTTTTCATAACAATATACAGGGTCTTTCCAGCAAAGCATTAGAGTTAGAACTTATTTTAGATTTTTCTAAGGTCGATGTTATGTGTGTAACTGAGCATTGGTTCACGATAGGTACTTTGATACCATCCATTAGAAACTATGTGATTGGTAGTTCGTTCAATAGAAGAAAAGCGAAGTCTCATGGTGGTTCTTTAATTTATTTAGTGAATACATGTAAATTTAAGAGAGGAAAGACATTGTGGCCTTGTCTGTTGTACGGACTATTGAGTTATCATGTGTTGAGCTGGAGCATCATATAATTGTATGTGTATACAGACCCCCACTGGCTGATTTCAATGTGTTTGAGTCTGTTATGGAGGATGTTCTGAGGAAATGTTCTAACAATTCAAAATTCCTTGTTGTATGTGGAGATTTCAATGTAGATATACTTGTTAAATGTCCATTAAGCGATAAATTTCAAAATTTGTTTTTGTGCTTCAACTTAAAAAATCTTTTTAATCAGCCAACCAGAATCACTAGCACTTCTGCGACCTGTTTAGACAATGTTGTTTGCAACTGTGAACCTCGTAGCAGGGCTATAAGTGATAAGCTTAGCTCTGATCATAGTGGGCAAAGTGTTGTGTTTCAATGTAAATCAGGTAAAAACTCTCAGGAGTTCACTTACAGGCCTATTACTTGCAAGCGTTTGGAACGGTTTGCAGATAACATTGATAATCAACTTAGTCACTTGCCGTTTGATGGGAATTCTGATGAACTTTGCAATTCCTTGTTTAATATAATGGATAAAGAGTTAAACGATATATTTAAATTAAAAAAATGTAAGGGTGGGATTTGATGACTGGGCTACAACAGGTATTTACAAAAGTAGAAACAAATTATACGATTTATATTCTCAAAAAAAATGAATGCTAATGATACGAAATTTGTTGAATACTTAAAACAATATTCTAAGACATTTAAATCCGTGTGTAATACCGCGAAATCTCTTCATTTGAGTAGGAAAATTAAACAATCGGAAGATAAAATCAAAACAACATGGAAAATAATAAATACCGAAACCGGCAAAATTAAACCTCGAGACCGAAATTTTATCCTAAACATCGGCAATAAATTAATTTCCAAAGATCACGAAGTTGCCAATGCATTTGAAGATTTCTTTACAAAAATACCAATAGTTACTACCCAGTCTTTAAAATCTTCCTCAGTTGAGGCTTCTTGTATGCTCTCAAGCAACGTTGAAAAGTGTGATGTTACATTTAAATTTAAACATATTAATGTTAATTCGATTGTTAAGACATATAAATTGCTTAACATAAAAAATACAGAGGATCTCTATCTATATCTACTAAAATTTTAAGTTCCATTATTGGTCTAATTGCTCCATACTTAGTAATTATTTTTAATAATTGTGTTGATGAAGGAGTTTTTCCCGACATAATGAAAAATAGTAAACTTATTCCCTTATTCAAGTCTGGCAGTAAAAATGATCCGACTAACTACAGACCCATTTCTATACTTCCCGCTCTAAGTAAAATTTTGAGAAAGTAATATTAAATCAGTTATTAACACATTTCAATCTCAATGGTCTGTTTCATAATGAACAATATGGCTTCACTAAAGGCCGTTCAACGACAGACGCAGGCACAGGGCTCTTAAAGCATATATTTAATGCTTGGGAAGAGTCAAAGGACGCAATAGGCGTTTTCTGTGATTTATCCAAAGCATTTGACTGCGTTTGCCACGAAACATTAATTTTTAAATTGAATCATTACGGCGTTAATGGGAAAGCTCTCGATCTTTTATCCTCGTATCTTAGCAATAGAATCCAAAAAGTAGATGTAAATGGTGCGAGATCATCAGGATCTCTCATTACAATGGGAGTCCCACAGGGTTCAATACTTGGGCCATTCTTGTTCTTGGTTTACATTAACGATCTTCCCTTTTTCATAAAGAACTTATGTGATATTGTTTTGTTTGCAGATGATACTTCTCTAATTTTTAAGATTGACAGAACCTTGAATAATTTTGACGACGTTAACAAGGCAATCGCGCTAGTTCTTAGTTGGTTTACAACTAACAATTTAATGTTAAATCCTAAGAAAACTAAATGTATCAAATTTTCACTACCCAATGTCAGAGGCGTTCCTACGAATTCAAGTATTTTAATAAATAGTGAGCCTGTAGACCTTGTGCAGTCAAACACATTTTTGGGTATTACTGTAGATTCAAAATTACAGTGGGGTCCTCACATATCGTTGTTAGCTGGTAGATTGAGCTCTGCAGCCTATGCAGTACGTAAAATTAGACAGTTTACCGATATAGCTACTGCAAGATTAGTATATTTTAGTTACTTTCACAGTATTATGTCATATGGCATTTTGCTGTGGGGTAAGGCCGCGGAAATTCAATCAATATTTGTGCTACAGAAGAGAGCAATTCGTTCCATTTACAATATGAAATCCCGAGATTCTCTTAGGGAACGTTTTAAAGAGATCAATATTCTTACAGTGGCTTGTCAATATATATATGAAAATATAATGTATGTCGGAAGAATATCAATACCTTTGTTAAAAATAGGGATGTTCATAATTTTAATACTAGAAATAAAAATAAACTAAAAGTGTCTGGATTTCGGTTAAAGAAAGTTAGTGGTTCATATATGGGGAACTGTATACGATTTTTTAATAAGTTACCTGACGGCATTGATCAATTACCAATGCAAAGGTTTAAAACTTTTGTTAAAGTAAATCTCATAAAGAAAGCGTATTACAATGTAAATGATTATATTAATGACAGAAATGCATGGCCTGATGTCTCCAAGCTCCATGATAATAATAAGCGATAGCTTCGATGTTAACGTTAAGTGTATGAAATGTTCAAAGTACTTTGTGAGATGTCTCAAATACACCATGAGATCACGTTGTTTTATACAGCATAATTATCGAGTTAGAAGTTTTTACCTTATTTTTTCCAGTATGATTGTTTGATGTTTGTGGGATATCTTATTGTCACTTTTACCTTTTATATTTGTAGTTTACATGTTTTGTTATAATTGTGACATTTAAAAAAAACATAAAGAATTAACAAATATGGAATAAAATACATCCTGTAGAGTTTCTTGATGCTCTCTTCTCTAACGGGCGTATTTCCGAAGCACCGGTAGAGTCAGAAGGGTATTTCCTTTTCCAGTGTGAGATTTAACTCTGTTGGCACATGAAAGGGAAATTTCCTTTTCAAACTCAAAGAATACTTCGTTTATCTAAATTTGGATTGATTTGATCTTTTTATAATATTTTATGTATATCTCTTTGTTCAGAAGATGTTAATTTTGACTTGTAAAAGTGCTATTATTTTTGCCTATTTACAATAAAATACTTTGACTTTGACTTTGACTTTGACTTAACATTTACTTAGGTACACCTTTGTACATATTATTATTGTTATATTTTAACATTGTCAAATTTGAGTATTTTTTATCTCTCAATTTTAGGCCATATCTCACAGCAGATTCAAGTCATGCAGGATTCTTGGCGAGGCGTGATGACGGTAGGTGTCATGGAATGGTGGTAACTAAAACGACCACAAGTGGAGTTGGTAGACCACCTATATCAGATCAATGACATCGAGACGGAAATATATGGACGGGATCAGTTACAGGAAAGACCTGGTTTGTGTCGGCGCAGTCCAAGATGACGATAATGATTTAAATAATATGTAACTTGTTCCCGCAATTTCGTCTGCGCGGACTACATTCATCGCAATAAGAGTATCCTATACGCATCAAGATTGGTTCAGTAATTTAGACGTGAAAACAGACAGAGCTACTTTCGCTTTTATAATATTAGTATGGATTAAACTATAAGAGAAGGTTTATAGCACAATATTGTCTCGTTTGAAAGTAATTAAATTATTATTTTCTTAACTGGTACTGTCCCACTGCTGAGCAAAGGTCTCTCCAATTTTCTTCAATGTATCTCGATCGCCCATCAAATCCGACCAACGGGCCTGGTATTCATCCAAATCGTCCTACCGCTTTACGCCAACCATCTTGTGGCACCTACTGCGTTACGACCTTCGTCGGAATGCATTCGCGTCACGTGACCCGCCCAATCCCATTTCATTCTGGCAGTCTTTTGCCCCACGTCCACGATACCAGTGATAGAATAGATAAATAAGTCGCTGATTCTTCAATGTAGTTTGAGACTAGGGTACTTATATATTCCTGTTTTTTTATATAGAAGTTAAAATATTTTTTTGACAGATAAAGGTGATTTATATGCTAGAACCCTGAACTGTTAAAAGGTATAAACGATAACTTGTTTTCAATTACTATACTAAAAAGCGTTCATGTAATTTGCCGACCGATAGTGGATTTGCGAGAGCCCAAAATGCCTATTGGCTTTGGGCGGCCTGAATATCGGCGTAAATCACAGGTAAGCTTTCAAAGAGCCTGCACTTGGCTGCTTGTAGCACTTTCATCTCTTGACACGTAGAATTATATTGAAAACAGTATCATGGTTCATTTGAAAGGCACATTTGAATGCCAAATACCTACTTTTAGGTTTTGTTTAATTGACTTCCTATGTCTTCAAGTTTACTGCAATTCGATTGTTCGAAGTACTACGAGTACATTGAATCAATATAATCCAGTCTCGAACTAGATGTGTAAGTCAAAGTTATAATATGAAGCATGGATTCTAACAAAAAAAACGGGCAAGTGCAAGTCGGACTCCCATACTGAGGATTCCGTACAAACTTGTACCTATGTAAATAGTTCGTCTATCACGGGAATCGAGCACCGAAGATTAAAAAATATTTATTTTGTTATTTAACTACAAATTTATGGTAATTGTTTTTTTTTTGCTTCTTGTCAAATTTTATGATTCTAGTTCAACGGAAGTGTCCTACAGGGTTTAGATAATATGCGGCATAAACGGCCGTATCTTTAGTTTGCGTTAAATTAAAAGTATTTTTTTCAGATATCATAGGGGTTGCAAACTTGAGTATTTGATATTAATTTCAACTTGATACCTTTACGCGTTTCTCAGAAACCACGAAGCTAAAAAAACACGCCTGCCGTGTTAAAAATTAACTTATGCCAATAAATTATATACTGTTGGAATGTGCTTATCGAGGCCTTCAATTTGATACCCATATTGTAAAATTCGAAGAAAATATATATTTATTGCAATTGAAAATGGAGCCGCGGCCAAAATGTTTTTTCAAAAAAAAAAAATAGCCTATGTTACTCGGGGGGGATGTAAGGATTCTAACGATACCCCATACGTCTAAATCTGTTCAGGCATTTCAAAGTTATGGTGGAATAAAGAAACTCACATACATACATGAATGCTAAAAATATAACACTCCTTTTTTTGGGCAGTCGTGTAAAAAAGGTCTTGTCAGATATACAGACAGACTGACGGACAACAAAGGGTTCCTTTTTCCTTTTGAGGTACGGAACCCTAAAAACCCTATATATACAAGGTTAAGTAGTCTTTATAGTGTAATAACTCG
Organism: Alsophila aescularia; assembly: GCA_946251855.1. Lineage (NCBI taxonomy): Eukaryota > Metazoa > Arthropoda > Insecta > Lepidoptera > Geometridae > Alsophila > Alsophila aescularia. The sequence goes on along the minus strand of OX276378.1, from coordinate 9,100,662 downwards.
GGTTCTTCTACAATTAGATTACTAAAGCTAAACATAAGTTCATCCGTGTGAGCTGAAGCAAATCAGAATAATACGTTACCATCTGAAGATAGAACACTGGCTTAACACATTCTACGTCCCATCCATTTGACCGTGAAAACCTGTTTGTCTACAATGAGCTGAAATGCTGAGCCCGTTTGCGACGGACTGTAAATCTCATTGTACACTGACTGAATTAGAGGGGACTCGGTCGTTCAACCAACACCTGCGTATTTACGGCTGGGCTGTTTTATTGTATTGAGTCCTTTGTTTTTTTAGTTACGTAGACCTAAGAATAGAACTGTTTAATTTTGATCCGTTTTATGCTTTATTCAACGAGAATTAAAAGGGATCAATTTAATCAGAATATTACCATTATTATAATAAGTTTCAAGCGGAATAACGGCGTACAATACCGACCGGCGATATGTTACCGATTGTCCATAAGGAGGATTATATGTTTCGGGTGTATCTATGATCCGTAGCATTGCATATATCCGTATATCCTATCTAGCGATAGGCTGTTGATCGCCCTGCCTTATGGCATTTCTATTGTCTATTTGGAATGGGCATAGTTTAAGCCCTTGAATAAAACATAGGATACTTTTTATTCCGGAAATGTTTATTTTATTACAGGAAAACTGGAAAAACTAGAAAAATGTTGATTACTCGCTATAAGAAACGGTTGCCATGGAAAATAAATAACAAGTATTTCAAAAAACATCAAGCTACTATACTTACTTTTGCTTTGGTTTTTAATATCTTAGGAGAACATAGAATGCTTTTTTTCACGACAAACAGTAGTCCGCGCGGACGAAGTCGCGGGCGGGAAAACTAGTAGAGATATAAATTAGTTTTTGCATTCACGTCGTGACGTTATCGTAAAATTGATCATTTCATGAAATTATCGTTGAATCATGAAATGGTTTGGCCAGATTAATGAATGATTAGCGTTGAACAATATGCTAAGCTAAACGCACGGCCACTTCTTGATATGATCAAACATTAGTGATCATATCGTACAATAGTTACAATATCCACCACTAGATGCGCTAGGCAGAAACCCGACTTGGCCGTGATAGGTTAGAAGACGAAGGCGGGAGCGAAGCTACGCTTCGCCTTTGTCTTCATGTCACCTGTTTTAACAACTTTGCTATCATGAAAGCTCTATATTACTGATATTTAATTATGTGGCCAAAAGTGGATTGCAGTATCATTAAACGTTGATGTTTCAACGATATGGTCAGTATTAGCTGACCATTTCATGAAATAGAACTATTTCATGAAATTATCACCATTTCATGATCACTTCTATGATATCGCCACGACATTAGTTCTCAGTAAAAAACGGTCAATATTACCTAATTTTTTAACGGTATAAAGTAGTTATTTGAAAGAAGCTGTAACTATTTTAAAATATTTAGCAACCACTAGTAAAAGATAGTTTTAAATAAATGAGTACACAAGCCTGTAAAATAAGCTTATATGTCTGTTAATAAACATAGGAGACCTTTAAGAGAGCCCTAGGGTAGTAAAACCAAACTTTCTAATTCTTAAACATAAACTACAGTTGAGCGACTTCAACAAGTCAATGTAACCGAAGTACTTCTATTTGCGCTATAAATTTTAATTACAATCAGTTTGAGTAATGTCACCGTAGCCGGCGGTACTCGCGCAGAGGAATTCAAAACTAATTTATTTAACTGCGGAGCCACGAGTGGCGCTTTGTAAATGTCACGTAATAAATGGTAATAACTCAAGCAATTACTCATTTTTTGAATATTCAGACACATCCATCAACATTAACATGAAGCCCGAGCTGGGTCTGATACACAAACAGTGTTTAATTTAACTGGAGCATTCTGTATTCTTGTACCTCAGATTAGATGAAATATGCAGATGTCACAAGCAGATCACAAAATTGAGGCCATTAAAGCAAATAAAAAATTCAATATAATTTTGAGTAAGTGCGTCGTGTTTGCAGTAATTCAATAGACAAGCAAAGTAAAAAAAAAACACTGGTGCGTCCTCGAAACACGACACTTTGCTCCGCAATGATAACTCAAAATTGTAGCTAATACAATTTTCTGGCTCACTTTCGAGTTCCGTGCGTTACATCTGACCTTTATTATAATCTGAGGCTTGTACTTTTCTCGTTCAATAGAAAAAAATGCAAAAATCTATTCAATCTATTAAAACTACTTTTACATAATAAATCAACTAATTGAGGTTCGCTCATAATTATGAAAACAAAAAAACAAGAGATTTATTATTTTTATGGATCCGTACCTCAAAAGGAAAAAATAACTCTTATAGGATCACTTCATTGTCTGTCTGTTTGTCTATCTGTCTGTTTGTCTATCTGTCTGTTTGTCTATCTGTCTGTCTGTCAAAAACCTTTTTATCAGGAACGCGTATTAAGTTGAAATAAAATAAGATACTTTGGTCTGCAATCCCTTAGTGCTGTAATTCGGCCGTTTATGCCGAATATTTTGATACTCGCAAGGGAATTATAACCTATAGGGTGCTTCTCGTTGACCTAGAATCATGAAATTTGGCAAGAAGTAATTAATGTCTCACAAACATTAAAAAAACGAGACTCGATTACCGTAATAGATGGACTATTTATTTGATCATCAACAATAATGTACACCGATGCATTAAAACAAACAAATCAACATAAAATAAAACATCTTAGTGCCATCATAATTATAGGCGAAGACTACATGCATTAACAATAAAAAAGCGAGTTAAAAAAATTGTAAACACATAAAATAATAAATTCAATTGTATACAAAAAAAAAATGATTTAATATAAAACATAGTAATTTAAAACTCGAGATAATTCGGTTTAATAAGTTAATTCATTCATTAATAATAATAATTGCAAATTAGATAGTAATTAAAAAAAAACAGGAAAATGCCCTATGACTTGAATTTCCTATGCCGAATAGGCCCAGTTTAATAATAGGTCCACCCTTTCTCATCTTGCGGGTGCTGCGAGAACTAGTAGAGAGATGTAATTATATCCATTGTTTTTTTTTATTGCCACGACAAGTTTTAAGTGCCGCTGATGAGATGTTTATTTGAGGCCGCGACCATGAGTCTCCGAGTACAAAACCAGCAGTCCAAACATATCCAACTGCGCAGAAACTCTTCAGTAGTGTCCTGAAAGATACGCTTAAAACACTTTTTATTGGAAAGGTATGGGCATTAGTATCAATGGTGAGAACATCTCGCATATACAATCATAATTATTCTCCTCATGGCGGAATCACTGCATGACTGGAAGGTATACTGACCAACCCGGTTGATGCTTCTCATCACTCCGGTCTTGGAATGGACATAGATTACCTACCGGTACTCTACTAGTACTATATCCTCACTCTCTGCTACTCTACTTATACATGGTTGAAGTAGAGCGCGCGGAAGAAAACAAATTTTGGAATTTTTTGTTTTCTAACAGAAGTGGTAGATAGGGTCCATGATAGTGTGAAAAGTATGCTAGTACGTGTATGCGCTCTACTCTACTGATACTTACTTCAATTAAATTAAAATGAAGGACTCAAAACCTACAGCCTAATAAAATGACAGACTAAAGTTATATACTTTATATATCTATCTTTTATACTTATAATAAAGCAATATGAACGAAATAGTCTGTTCAAAGAAGATAATTAAAAATAACTAATTTAAAAGCTAAAAAACACGCCTGCCCTGCCAAAAAAGAGCTATTGCATATATAATATATACTGTTGGAATGTGCTTATCAAGGCCTTCAATTTGATACCCATATTGTAACTAGTTTAAAAGCTAAAAAAACACGCCTGCCCTGCCAAAAATAAATTTATGCCAATTAATTATGTACTATTGGCATGGGCTTATCAAGTCCTTTAATTTGATACCCATATTGTAAAACTAGTTTTTTTTTTCTATTGATAATGGAGCCATAACGCAGCCAAATTGAATTTTTCAAAAAAATATGGATCTTATGTTACACGGGGGAATGTAAGGATTCTAATGATACCCCATGCGTCTAAATCTGTTTCGGCATTTAAAAGTTATAGTGGAATAAAGAAACTCACATACATATAAACATCCACAAATACACACATACAAACATACATTAATGCTTAAAACAATACACTCCTTTTTTTGGACAGTCATGTAAAAAAATGTTTAGGGTACTAAAAATAAGCAACCGAAGAAGAATAGTTTTTTAAAATCTGGTCTGTCTGTTTGTCTGTTTGTTAGTTTTTTGTCTGTATGTTTGTTCGCGCATGACGTAAAAACAAAATTGATTGATAGCAATGCGATTTTCACTGTTAGATAGCTTAAGGTTTAAATTAAAAACTGGTGTAACGATGGTGTGGTATCTCAATCTGATGAGTACAATTCGAGCAATCGATAAAAAACCATTTAAAGTCTGAACGAAGTTTGGTGATTTTGGTACTTATGGCTATGGAATATTACAGGGTCCTTATGTTCCAAAAAAATTACCACGCGGGCAAAGCAGCGGGCACAGCTAGTACTTCTAATTTAGCAATATGAATGAAAAAGTCTATACAAAGAAGATAATAAAAATAAAATGGTCTAGGGTACTTAAAATAAGCTACAAAGTCTTCTTTTTTTTAAACGTGTCTTAACAGAGTCTCTGTCTGTTTGTATGTTAGTCTGTTTGTCTGTTAATCTGTTTGTCTTTATGTTTGTTCGTGCATCACGTTAAAACTACTGGACCGATTGTGGTGTGGTTTTCATTATTAGATAGCTTTGAGTTTGACTTAAAAACTGAGCTACTTGGAATCTCAATCAGATGAGTAGAAACCGAGCAATCGTTAAAAACTTGAAAGGTGAAGTAATTTTGATCAAATGTTGGTATATTGGTATATTAGGTATTGAAATAGCTCATATAGTACTTTTAACCAATTGAAAAGTGAATAGAAATGGCCAAAAGAGCATAGAAATCGCACACTACCTACATTTTCACTTTGACCCTATTTTTTTTTTATTAAATGTTGTTTGCAAATATAACTTAAATTTAATTAAAGTACACACTATTAGCTTTCTAAAAACACATCATTTCTAGTCATGACCTTCAAAATCATTACAGTAGCAACAAAACAATAGAATGACCCAAAATAGGTCGTTTCAGGTAACGCTGTTTCTGGGATTTTGAGCAGGTATAAAAGGTAATAAAACAATAAAATTGATAAAATAAACATTTATTAATACGAGGTATTGCCTCCTCTAGCCTGAATTACAGCTTCCATTCGATGTTTCATCGAAGTTTTTTTTTTTTTAAATAATCCTGCGGTACGCTATCCCATTCTTCCTTAATTGCGGTTTGAAGCTCTCTGAGAATCGTGGGCGCCGTGTTACTGGCTCGTACTTGTTTTTTCAGCTTGTCCCATAACATAAGATCCAATTTTTTTTGAAAAATTCTATTTGGCTGCATTATGGCTCCATTATCAGTAGCAAAAAAATATATTTCGAATTTTATAATATGGGTATCAAATTAAAGGACTTGATAAGCCCATGCCAATAGTACATAATTAATTGGCATAAATTCATTTTTGGAAGGGCAGGCGTGTTTTTTTAGCTTTTAAATTAGTTATTTTTAATTATCTTCTTTGAACAGACTATTTCGTTCTTATTGCTTTATTATAAGTATAAAAGATAGATATATAAAGTATATAACTTTAGTCTGTCATTTTATTAGGCTGTAGGTTTTGAGTCCTTCATTTTAATTTTAATTTAAGTAAGTATCAGTAGAGTAGAGCGCATACACGTACTAGCATACTTTTCACACTATCATGGACCCTATCTACCACTTCTGTTAGAAAACAAAAAATTCCAAAATTAGTTTGCTTCCGCGCGCTCTATTTCAACCATGTATAAGTAGAGTAGCAGAGAGTGAGAGTATAGTCCTAGTAGAGTACCGGTAGGTAATCTATGTCCATTCCAAGACCGGAGTGATGAGAAGCATCAACCGGGTTGGTCAATATACCTTCCAGTCATGCAGTGATTCCGCCATGAGGAGAATAATTATGATTGTATATGCGAGATGTTCTCACCATTGATACTAATGCCCATACCTTTCCAATAAAAAGTGTTTTAAGCGTATCTTCCAGGACACTACTGAAGAGTTTCTGCGCAGTTGGATATGTTTGGACTGCTGGTTTTGTACTCGGAGACTCATGGTCGCGGCCTCAAATAAACATCTCATCAGCGGCACTTAAAACTTGTCGTGGCAATAAAAAAAACCCAACATAATCATAACATAATAACATAATAAATTACATCTCTCTACTAGTTCTCGCAGCACCCGCAAGATGAGAACGGGTGGACCTATTATTAAACTGGGCCTATTAGGCATAAGAAATTCAAGTCATAGGGAGAAGCATTTTCCTGTGTAAGTATCAACATCATTGCGATCAACAAGCGCAAGTGATGATTAAGTCAAATACTTCATTATTGGGACGGCCCATGTTCAGACGTGGACTTCTTCGGACTGATGAAGACGACGATGATAATGATTATATCCATATCTGCAGTGGAATTTCATCGCTATTATTTAAGCAATCTCCGATATTCAACTTTCTTTGTCCAGGAGAATCGACATGATGAGAATAACTTCAAATTTTAAGTTTTCACATTATCATTATCATCAGACTATTACGTACCAACTGCTGAGACACGTATATTGGTATTTTAGGTCTTGGAATATAATAATTATAAAAAATTAAAAAAAACTGGTCAATTCCACACCAATTAGCCCCAAACTAGGATACCCCGTTCAATGGGCACTAGATAACGGATAAACATACATAGATACCAATATTACATCCATGAATCGGAAACAAACAATTCTGCTCATCACACAAATGATTGCACCTAGCAGGATTCAAACCCTCGTCCGTTTGATTTCGTATCTAGGGTCTCAAGTTACTCTATCAACCGTTCGTCAATAGTACTTAGATTACTTTTTACGGAAAAAACATCCCACTTCACATTATAAATCAGAGAAATGTAGCCACTGTCGTACACAGACAGGGTCCTTATTCGTTATGAACATTCACGTACGTAACGTTGTGGAATCGTTCGGCAATTGTCCTAATGACGTCACACGTTTTCGCCAAGGAATTTCGTGTTCCATAGCGAATGAGCGCCCAGGCCAATCATAGATTAGGGTTTTAAAAATGAATACTCTTTCATCGGACAGAAAACTTCCTATACGCGATGCAGAACTCCAGATATTAGAACTGACTGTCTATAGGATAGATAGATAGATAGATAATACTTTATTGCACCTAAAAAGATATTAGAAATAGTCATAAAATACATAAACCCCGACTCTATCTTTTGAAGTATGTGTGTATGTTTGTTAGTTCTTCACGCTTAAACGGCTAAATAGATATGAAGTTTGATACCAGTATAACTTATATCATGGATTAGCACATAGGCTGCTTTTCATCGTCATCATCATAATCCACGCAGGTGAAACCGCGGGGCGCAGCTAGTAAACCATATATTGCACATAGCTCCGGAGATTATCCCTGTCGCACACTGACATAAAACAAAGAGTGAAAAGTGTCAACAGCTACGAGTATGTAGCTTCAAAAGACTAATCACGCTTTTATTCCCGAGCTTGTCATATTGTAACATGTGTAAACTAGGATTACGCGCCTCACTGATTGCGGTAACATTACACGAAACCGAGTGGAAAAAATTGACCTTGTTCATATTGCTTATACGCGTACGGATTTTTGAAGATTGAGTACCTTGCTAAATATGCGAGTGAACATGAAGCGACTCGCGTAAGAATTTCGACCACTTGCTTTTCCTACCTCATCGAGAGTGGCTCATAGGCCGACCTATATGTTCATTGATTTTTATTAAGGCTGGTGTTTGACCACACGGTTGTAAACACACTAGGCTTGGCCTTGAATAAATTGGATCCTTAAAAGCCTTCAACTGTTTGCTCAATTATATTGACCTTGTGTGTAACCTTCTTAGAGCACTGATCCCTTGTACATCAGCAATAGTTACTGACATTCGGCGCGATATCGTAGTTCAAAAACTATTGAGCTTAACACGAAAACTTTATAACAACCGTGCCGTTAATAAGAAAGTTATGTCTATTCGTTAACTCAATTTAACACTCACAATTCCGAAATGTAGTGGAACTTCCCAATCTTTTCGGAACCCCTCGGTTGATGTTCAACCAATAAAAGGGGTAGGTAGGGGATGTCAAGAACTATAGACCTATTTCTATTTTATCATGTTTCTCTAAGCTTTTTGAGTCATTGATATGTCCAATAGTTACTCGGCATTCTAGTCATATCTTGTCGGAGCACCAACATGGCTTTAAAAAAGGTCGATCGGTCGAAACGAATCTTGTCGCTTTTGTGTCCGAATTGTCTCGAGAGGTAGACAGAGGCCACCAGATTGATGCGGTGTACACTGATTTTAGTAGGGCATTTAACAAAGTTAGTCATTCTTTATTATTGCAAAAATTAGAGTTATTTGGGATCCATGGATCCTTCTTGTTGTGGTTTCAGTCTTATCTAAATGGTAGGCAACAGGTAGTTTTCATTAATGGATTTGAGTCTCATTTGTACCTTGCAGAGTCCGGAATACCACAGGGCTCGCATTTGGGTCCTGTACTGTTCTCGATATTCATAAATGATATTAGTACATATATAAAGCACTGTAAATACAAATTGTTTGCTGACGATCTAAAAATTTATAGAGCTGTTGATTCCGATGTGGATGTAAACCTTATACAAACTCACATTAATAGTATAAAACAATGGTGCGATGAAAACCGAACGTATCTCAACGTCCAAAAGTGTTATTACATAAAATATACTCGAAAAAAACATACAATAAAAGCAACCTATACATTAAATGGTGCTATTTTGCAGGAAGTGAGTGAAATCCGCGATTTGGGAATTGTAATTGACGGCCAATTATCTTTTAAGACGCATATTGGTGTGACGGTAAAGAAGGCAGCATAGATACTTGGTTTTATCAGAAGAAATACCAAAAGCTTTCGATCTTCTCAAACTAAAATCATACTTTATAACTCATTGGTGAGAAGTTGTCTGGAGTACGCAAGTGTGGCTTGGAGCCCTTTTTACTCGGTGCACTCTCAAAGTATTGAAAGTATTCAACGTTCATTTACAAGGTCATTAGCATTTTCTTTTTCAGGTATTTCACATAGAACTCCTTAAGAGACTCGATTGAAGTTCTTTAAAATGACTAAACTGCGCGACAGAAAAAAAATGTGATGTTTCATTTTTGTATAGGATCATTCACAGCTACTCTGACTGTTCCAAAATTCTAGAGAACATTTCCTTGAACGTCCCATATAACTACCCTAGGCAGAGAATATCAAAAGTTCTGCATGTGCAGTCCGCTAGGACAAACCTTGCGCATAATTCTCCAATGCAAAGAATGTGCCGTACGTACAATGAGTATAATGCATGCTTAAGCAATTTGGATATATTCTCTGATTCTCTAAATAATTTTAAAAATAAACTGCTCTGGTCTCATAAAGATGACTAACCATTTGTGACGAGGTCCAAACCTCTTTCATAATAATACTCTTTTCATAATCCATTTCTTTTCATTTTGATAGTTCATTATCCATTCTACATACAAATATCCTGTCATTGACATTGATTTTTAGTCAAAATAGAAAAATATTCCACTTTAGTGTTTTCATTGATTTAATTTATAAAATATATCTTTCGTCCTTCCTTCGCTAACACTAATATAAAAAATCTAAAAGTCTGCTGCTCTGGTTTGAGGAACATCATTGAGTTGCAGCGCCCGATCGCGTTGCACTCGATGAACGGCTTCGCGCGGCTTGCTTGATATCAGACTCTGGCCTGCCGAGTCTGCTCCCGCCGTGTGCTAGAATCAAGCGGAAGGAAGTTCCTGTAATTCTGTGTCAAAGAGGTTTGTGTCCTGGAATAGTGGGAGCAACCCAAACCCGGGGACTGCCTCGCGACACTGGCGCCCTCAACGTGTCCGTACCCAGCCTGCTCTACCTGCCTACAAGTTCCTGATTCCTCCGTGTCTTCTTATCCGTGTGTTTTATCGACTTCATTAATTTTGTAAATCAGTGTTCAATTTTTAAGTCGTACCACAAAATTCTAAAAGGCACTAAGCCATCTTGATTTAAATTTGGATTGGAAATATTTGGCAAACCCAGAACAGTTTTTTTTATACTCAAGTGTATTTTAAATTTGCATTCCAGTCATTCATGTAAGTAAGACATTTTCATTAATACGTACTTTATTCCAAATTTCACTATCGGCCTACCTAGTTCCGAATTACTCTAAACTTTAAACGCGTAGTTACATCAACGCTATTTTTTTTATATATTTTTAAAGCGTTACTAACGCACTAAACGCACTAAACGCACATTACCTACATAGTAAACACTTAGTTTTATTTGCTGGTCTCATATTAAATAAAAATGGACCCTGCGCATCTAAATAAACCAGAATTGATCTATGAATTAAAATGTAGAAATGCTGAAGTTCATACAACAGATACTGCAGAAAATTTATGTTCAAGGTTATCGACCTTACTTGACAGCTCGAATACACAAGATTTTCAAAGTCCGTATACATTTGAACAGGATATAGCCGAAATTCAAAAATGTCTAACCATTATTTCTGCACGTTTAATAGCTTACCCGGTACGAAAGGAGAAGAATGCGTCCTATATTCTGCACATTAAAAATAGGTTAAATAACATGGATATTACCACCGAACTTACGACAGTACAACTAGAAACATTTAAAAATGTTTCAGAGAATTTCTTCGATTTACAAAAACGTTTTGAAACATTAGAAAATCCTAGCTGCTCTTCTACAGAAAATTCTTCTACACACGATCATTTTCCAGAACAACAAACTCAATTACCATATTTTGACCTACTGACACAAAAGCTACAAAATATTTCGATCAACAGATCAAGTCACGAAATTAAACGGTTTATTTACAAGGGGGATAGTTGTCCAAGAGATTTTCTTGAAAAAGTAGAGGAATTCGCAGTTGCTAGAAATATTTCACATACTGAACTATACAATCATATACACGATATTCTGAAAGGAACTCCTTTAGATTGGTTTCGAGCTCACAAACAAACAATCCCGGATTGGGAATCTTTTAAAATTACATTACTAAATGAATTTGAAATTACAGACTACGACTATAAACTGCGTAAAATCATAGATGCTCGTAAACAAAAAACAACTGAGCGTGTGATTTGTTATTTTACCGAATTAGAATCATTATTTGCAAAATTACGTGAGACTATTTCAGAAAAAGCCAAGATTGATATTCTTAGGCGTAACTTGCGACCCGAATTCGGTCAAAGGTTATCACCAGACGATCTCGACTCGGTCGCAACATTATTAAAATCGTGCAAATGGTACGAAAGTTGCATTGAAATTTCCAACTCTGATACTCCTTCTACATTACAAGACTTAGCGAAACCTTCGACTTCTAATACCCAACACAAAGTCACTGCTACACCTAACATACCACATTATCCGTACAATACCTTACAACAACCACTTGTGCAAACACACCCTTACCCTCAATCTTACCCTGTACATTCAATTGCTGCAGATTCTAAGAAAACTGCACTACCTATATTTTGCCCTCGCTGTCGAAACGACAGTCATGCGTTATGTCAATGTCCCTACAGACATAAAGTTTGTTTTCGTTGCGGTAAAAAAGACGTAATTTTTACCAATTGCCCAGTATGTACAAAAAAAAAACAAAAAATTAATTAGAGAGGAACTAGAAACACAAAATTGTAATACTAACAATAACTTTGATCAAAATGATTGGAACAATTGGCTTAAAACTATTTCAATATTTTTCAAAACATACAACGTTTCTACGCTCCTCTTTGATAATACATCGCACACTGAACGTCCATACCTTAGAGTAAATGTTGGGAATTTAACCCTTAACGGTTTGCTGGATAGTGGCAGTGCCATTACAATTTTAGGTAATAACTCACATAAATTATTACTTGAACATCGTTTGGAACTACAACGTGACCAAATTATCAAAGGTTCTGTTGCTAATGGTCAAACAATCAATTCAATTGGTACTATTAAGCTTCCAACTTTATTTAAAAATAAGTTTGCTATAATTACTGCCCATGTAATACCCGCTGTTACTCAACCTTTCATATTAGGTATCGACTTCTGGAAAACTTTTAAGCTGGCTCCAGATATACTTAATACGGTCAGTATGCTCAAGAGTTCAGATACTCCCATGTTTATCATCAATAATAATGATACGTACTTACAGTCTTATGACAGACTTACAGATACACAATTGATTCTTGCTAATGCAGTCGTAGAACAATTTCGTAATATTTCTACCGACGTACTTCCTTTAGGAAGAACAAACCTTATTGAACACTGTATTGATACAGGTGACCACCCACCTATTCGTCAACGTTGCTATCGATTATCCCCTGAAAAACAGAAAGCTCTTCGAGCAGAAGTCGATAAAATGCTAGAACTTGATGTTATAGAGCCTTGTGAAAGCCCATGGCTAAATCCTGTAATTATTACCCCTAAGAAAGATGGTACTTGGAGATTTTGCGTCGACAGTCGTAAGCTTAACGACATAACTAGAAAAGATGCTTATAAATTACCATTCATATCAGACATCATAGATAACCTTAAAGATTCTAAATATCTGAGTTCAATTGACATTGCTAAAGCTTTTTGGGAAGTGCCTTTACGTTTAGAAGACAGACCTAAGACTGCTTTTCACGTTCCAGGTCGTGGATCTTTTCAATTTAAGGTTATGCCTTTTGGTCTTACTAACACACCAGCTACGCAACAAAGATTCATTGATAATCTTCTTTCTGATGAGTCTCTTTTTTATTATTTGGATGATATAATAATAGCCACAAAAACGTACGAGGAACACGTACGTTTGCTTAACAAATTACACGCAAAACTTTCAAAAGCAGGTATAACAGTAAATTTTCCAAAATGTGAATTTTTCCGAAATGAACTTAAATACCTAGGCTACGTAATTGATGATCAAGGTCTCCACACAGACCCTGATAAAGTCAAAGCAATCTTAGAAATACCAGCACCCAGGTCTGCTCGCGAGGTGAAAAAGTTTCTCGGTACAGCTAGTTAGTATAGACGCTTTGTACCCAATCTTAGCACATTAGCTGCTCCCCTCACTAAACTTACGTTTACCAGTAAGAAAGCTCCCGCTTTCAAGTGGACTTCTGAAGCTGATAAAGCTTTTAATAAAATCAAACAAGCTTTAATATCAACTCCTATTCTAACTTGCCCTGACTTTTCTAAACCCTTTGCTGTTCATTGCGACGCATCCGCTTTTGGACTTGGAGCAATGCTTACCCAAGACTTCGATGGAGTTGAAAAACCCATAGCTTACATGAGCAAATTACTTACAGGTCCCCAAAGAAACTATTCTATCACTGAACGTGAACTCTTAAGCGTTATAACAGCATTAGAGTATTGGCGTTGCTATCTAGACAATGGTCAAAAGTTTACTATCTATACCGATCATTCTGCACTTCAATGGTTCTTACACTTAGATAATCCTACAGGTAGACTTGCCCGTTGGAGTATACGCTTATCAATGTTTAATTTTGACATTAAATATAAACGTGGCAAGGATCGTTTGGTCCCAGATACATTGTCTCGTATTAAACCAATTAATGTGATTAATTATGATCCAATACAGACTTCTGATTCGTGGTACACTTCTGTATACTCTAAGTGTAACACAAATCCCACATCAACTCCTGATTATATGATACGACACAATAAACTCTACAGGTACACCCGCTCTAATACTCTCATAAACTCAGAATTAAGTTGGAAAGAAGTAATCCCATCTGAATTTCGTACAGCTATTATCGACGAAAACCATTCGTTACCAACAGCAGCTCATTTTGGCACTTTCAAAACATACCATCGTATTAAAGAAAAATACTTCTGGCCAGGAATGTACAAAGACATTGCCAGCCATATTTCTAAATGTGAAACATGCCTCGCTTATAAGCATCAGAATCAAAATACCATTGGTCTGATGGGTAAACCCAAGAACTGTTCTCGTCCTTTCCAATGCATATCTATTGATATTGTTGGTCCACTTCCAATGACACGTAAATTTAATAGATTTATTTTTGTAGTCACATGTTGTTTTTCCAAATATTGTCTTATATTCCCCATGAAGCGAGCTACCTCTTCTGTAATCAAACATATACTTGAGAACTTAGTTTTTATGGTTTATGGTATTCCAGAGACCATAATCCTAGATAATGGCCCTCAACTAATTAGTCATGAACTCCAGGATTTATTTCAATATTACAACATACCAAAAATTCATTACACCCCCCGTTACTGTCCGCAAGTCAATACTGTTGAACGTTACAACAAAACAATTATAACAGCAGTTGCTTCTTTTGTTGATAATGACCATCGTACTTGGGATTTATATTTAAATCAAATCCAATTTGCCATAAATTCAGCTGTTAATGAAACTACTAAATTCACACCAGCTTTCTTAGTATTTGGTCGCGAAACTGTAACGTGTGGTTCTGTATATAATGCTTCGGATCTAAGTGAAGAATTGATTTTTGCTCCACGCGATGAGTACGCTGACAACATAGGTCAGTTAAGCCCTTTATTTGCTGAAGTTCAAGCACGTTTATTTCGCGCTCATGAAACTAACGCAAAATATTATAATAAACATCATCGACAGCTTGAATTTAACCAAGGCGACATTATATGGAAACGTAATTATCCCATAAGTTCAGCAGGCAAATATTTTTCAGCTAATTAGCTCCTAAATTTGTAAAATCCATCATAGCAGCTAAAATTTCACCACTAATTTACGACCTCAGTGATTTATCTGGTAATCCCTTAGGCCGTTGGCATGTCAAAGACATTAAACCTATACCACGTACGTCTTAACCTTAACCATCACTTCTCTACTTACATACTTTATTATAATTATGTACTATGAAAGTTACATTGCTTTCATATTCCTGTACCTTACCATATATTTAAATACCTACTTATGACCATTGTAGGTTCCCTATTTACAAATAACCTTGTATTTATGTTGTAAATAATGTAATTTTAATATAATTTCCCTTTACGGAGTAATGTCCACATTTTTAGCCTCTTTTTTTTATTCACTTCATTAACTTTTCGGATTCATTATGAATATTGACTTCAAGTCCCTACGTATTGCTATTCAGTGCTATTGTACTTACTACATATTTTAATTCTTTGGTACTAACAGTAGTTAATACCCTACTTGTTAGCTATGCCTACTTGTTATACTATTTTATTTTATTTACAATCATAATGATCAGTATAAAGCGAAACCAGTACCATATATTATTATTTAATACACCTACACACAATAATAATAATTTAATACTTCCAACACTGAAAAGAGCGGCAAATGTGATTACTCTATAAACCAAGCCTAGGTCACAAAACCAGTATTATTTTATAGTTAATATTCTATTACCTACCTACCTAACTCATATTATTTTAACGTTCTAACACAACGTTTATTATGTACATACACGTGCTACAGGCACGTCATACCCTAAGGTACGTTTAGCCATTTTGGCAAACTAATTGTATATAAATATACACATACATACATTTACACATCACACACCACACATTCACCACACATACACATACACACATACACTCACATAGACATTCTGATCAGCGGCTAGTGACTGTATAAATAAGCCTACACTATACTGTATTGGTTCCACGAGTGACCTTATTGATATATAAGGTTTCTCTTTCTTATGAGTTTTATTTCCAAGGAATGGGAATAAGACTATGAATGATGATGAATGAATGTGTGATTTATGAATATGAATGCATCTAGGAATCCAATCAATTGTATATTGACATTGTTAATAAACATTTTCACATAAAAATTGAAAAGATAGAATTTTTTAGCATTTCCATTATTTTAATTAATTATTTTACTATTTTAACTTTATTACCCATATTATATATATTTTTATTACTAACTTCTACTATTATTTTTTTCTTTTGTTCTTAGCATATAATTTTTTTTTAAATAAACCTTACTTTTTTAATATCAAAAAAAAAAATATTCTCCGGGGAGGCGGGGTATTGTGACGAGGTCCAAACCTCTTTCATAATAATACTCTTTTCATAATCCATTTCTTTTCATTTTGATAGTTCATTATCCATTCTACATACAAATATCCTGTCATTGACATTGATTTTTAGTCAAAATAGAAAAATATTCCACTTTAGTGTTTTCATTGATTTAATTTATAAAATATATCTTTCGTCCTTCCTTCGCTAACACTAATATAAAAAATCTAAAAGTCTGCTGCTCTGGTTTGAGGAACATCATTGAGTTGCAGCGTTCGATCGCGTTGCACTCGATGAACGGCTTCGCGCGGCTTGCTTGATATCAGACTCTGGCCTGCGGAGTCTGCTCCCGCCGTGTGCTAGAATCAAGCGGAAGGAAGTTCCTGTAATTCTGTGTTAAAGAGGTTTGTGTCCTGGAATAGTGGGAGCAACCCAAACCCGGGGACTGCCTCGCGACACATTTATCTTTTTTATTATTGTTGTCAACATATGTATTAAAATAAACGTTATTTTTAATTATTCATATATATATATATATATATATATATATACTTTTTAACTATTATATGTAATTTATTATGTATATATATTGTCGTTGTTTCGAGATGTGGTAGATGACCAATTAGGACTATAAGATAGTTTGATGGCTCTTTAGTGTACAACAAAATTGTGACAATATAATATATATATTATACATAAGTAATTTGTAAAAATGTAGCCTCTTCTAGATAACTTTTAGTGGCTGCATAATATATCTTGTAAAGAAATAATATCTACTGAAACTAAATTATATTTCTTGTATTTACTATATTTTTTATAAATGTTGTCCAACTGTTTGAGTTGAAGATGCATTATTTAATTACATAGTTACATTATTATGTCCTTACCACTGTCTATTCTGTGAACGATGTATACGCCTGTAAAAGGTGTACATATCGGAATGTGACTTTATGACTATGGTCATAAAATTGGCAAAATGTTCTTGGAAATCTTTAATATGTACACTGTTGGCGTATCATAAATAAATAAATAAATAAAACTTGGGATAAAGAGTTAAAAACTAAAGAGTTTAAGAGTTAACTTAAGTAAATTTATTTTTTAGGAATGGGTTGCGTTAAATTATTTCAGTCTGATTGAACTGAAAATAAATTATTTCAAAGAAAAGTTTTTAAAAGCTTTATAAAAAGTTAATATTCATGAGTCATTTGATTGAAAGAATCAAATCAAAAGCACTTTTAGTTGAAAATCTCTAAATTTTAAGTCATTCACTTTAAAAATTAAACTTCCTTAACTAACTTGTTAATTTAACTTTAAAAATTATATAATTAAAGTCAACTTATCCACTCTGCATTATAGAATTTGATACTTAATCTCTAGTTGCGACATACAGTCCATGTCACATCATCAAGATCATTCCATCATAATTAAGGCCTATGTTATTTAATCCGAGACAGTAGGAAAGGGTACTCGCTACTCTTCTATAGGTAGCTACTGTTATTATGTGCTTCAGTAAACTTGCAAGCATTCGTCTATTAATACCTAGTCGTTCTGGTCAGTGTGCAATGGCCGTGAAAAGCCACCGCTTGCTCTGACACTCCGCTAATTATGCAACTACTTATCACCGCATAATAGGCCTTACTCACTGCTAATGAAGTTCATATTTAATATGCGCAAGTTATGCACAGTTGCGGGAATGCAAAGGCGCTCAACCCTTGTGGAAAATTGCTCAGCATTCGGAAAATATAGGCACAGGCAATATTGACAAATGATCACTCTAATGTTGGTTTGATGGCTCTCATGTGGAATATCCTTCATAACGTTGAGATGAGATGTGATTTCAGGAAGGTGGAAATATTAGCGTTGCTATGGAAACGTTTGCGGGCTTGTAATGTGCAATGTGTAACAATGAGATTTCATCAGTAAATAAGATCAGGGCCTGCAGTCTCGAAATAGTGATTGCTTTAATACCGAAATCGGTACATATACCGATGATAATCGTTAGCTTTGTCAAAACCTATCGACTCTCATATTTATCTGTACTGACATTGGTCATGATTGACATAGATATTTGGTACGAAATATTGTTATAATTGGATTTTGCGACCGATTTTGAATGTAAAGCAATCTCTATCGATGTCGAGACTATAGGCCCAGTTATCGTAACATATACATGTTTATTTTCTTTCCATGTGCACATCTACAAATATAATAATAATTTATTTATTTTTGTTCCTATTTTTGAGTTCGTTTTAAATTATGTACCCTATTTATAATACAATCAAGCCATCAGTTAGGCTTATAAGTAATTTAAATTTTTAGGTTGACTATGTGTCCAGTGACACTTTTCTTAGTCTCTATTAAGGCAAAAACACTTTGTTCATGTGTTCTTTGTTCGTATTACTTGCAGCTTAGTACACTAATACATTAACTCGAATGGTTCAGTTCTTGCGAGTTTTCTCATTATGTGGTCGAGGAGCTGGATAGCTTCGGTGTTCACATGATGATGAAGGTTATTTTCTTAAGCTTCTGCATATTTCTTGACTACTTTATCAAATAAATTAAGCGTAATTATTCCAGTTAATAAAGTGAAAGTGAAAAGTTTCATCGCTATATGATATTCCAACAAACAAGCAAGTTTTCCCATAAACTCTTTGTCGATTTCATAGTAATTTAACTTTTTCACTTCAAATGTTTAAGGTGAAATATTTACAGTAGGTATATTCCTCGAAATATTTTTTTCAGTCAAAGTTTGTATGAGTACACGTTATTATTGATCAAGAGTTGCCTAGTGAATTGATAATACCTTTACTTTTTTATTGAATACAAATAAAGTAGAAAGGCTTCGTGAAAATAGTGTAAATGTTCCGAAGGCTTTTGAATAGTATAACTGGCACCGATGATGCTCTCGTTACTTCACACTTAAATCCGTTTCACTGTACTGTGTGGTACATTCAAAATTTATTGCTCACTGAATTGTAATAGTACTTACTACGTAAGTGAAGTTTTTGTCAACTATAAAGTTTCATGTTATACATAAAAGTCACAATTAAATTCTAGAAAAGGTACATATTATAGTCCTTGTATTAGTTGCTCAACCCGAACTAAGACCCCCACGATGTACCATTTTTAAAAGCTTTTTACCATATATATTTTTGCAATGTTTGTATGTATGTATGTATGTATGTATGTATGTATGTATGTATGTTTGTTTGTTTCTGTCAAATCTTGCAAAACTGAATATCAATAAGAGAAAGTGTATATATATATATATATATATATGTATATATATATATATATATATATGTGTGATATATATTATTACTACTTACTTACTTACTTATTATTTACTTACGTTCGTTTTATATATATATATATATATATATACACACATATATATATATATACACTTTCGCTTATTCTACGGAGCTAAATTTTTACATATTGGTTCAGTTTAGATGATAATGCATTTTATGGTAAACATGACCTGAATCGACATGAAAAACTGGACATTACTAATAGCTCGTAGTGCTCGTCATGAAGAACAATCCTTTTTAATCCAAGGTAGAAAGAATGTAAAGAGCTGAGCATGGTTTTAATTTTAATTCTGTACACAAAAACTAACCGAAACTCGGTCAGCTAATCAAAACATCACGATGAAAATGAAAATATATTATTGTAGCACAGCAGTGAACCGCTACTCTCGTACAATTTTACTGTTCGCAATAACGGTATTAATGTGAATAAATAATGTTTAACAATGTTATTGTAGTTCCATAATAACATGAAGGAACTTGTGCAGTTATCACTGCAGGCAGTAAATTAAGTTATTAGTTATAATTCCTTTTACACAGAAAGTATACAAAAATAAGTCACAAACAAAACGGAGAAAGCCTACCGTTATCATCCTTTTGTATCGTTAGAGCGATTTTTTATATTTTCGGACTTATTCCATTTTAGATGTTTTTTTACTTATAACTCCAGACTTCCATTACAAACTTCCTATTAAATTTTGACCCAGATAAATCCAGAAGCGTTTTTATTTAATGTATGTTTGTATTGTTTGTAAACCAGTAATTACCCTCTTGTACGATACCAAAACAATACCTATCGTAATTCGTATTGTAACAATGCATTTACTTACGTTCGTTTTTTTTCTCTTCTCTGGTTGTCTTTTTACCAATAAAAATCCGAATGTGTTTTTATTTGAAATATCAGAATAAACAATGATCTCATAACCTTAACAACGAATCTTTTGACAATAATGTTTAATAAAACGTCAAATTTTTAACGTCTTACTCAGAATTACTAATGTAAGATAAATATCAATTCCTCTGTAATTATTCTAAATAACATAAATATTTTAACTTTAATTATTTATGAATTTATATAGTTACACTAAATAATGGCAAAATCTTGCAGGTAATCTGACTAATTACTAACTCGAACGCACCGTAACTCGAGATCAAACCATAGATAAACGAGAACCGGTAAAAATGATTCACGTGAGTTCGCCTTTCTTCTCGTTTCACTAAAAGTTATACCATTTTATATAACCATCGACTTTTGATAAGTCAAATCTAAACCATTGGACAATGCAGTTATACTTAACTTGTAATGTTTATCAATCCAGATTAGTAATACATTAGCTTCAACAAAAAATGTTGTAGTTAAAAACCACAAATCGAGTTTGAAATTAGCATCCTTTTTTCCAACCGCCTTTCTAAATGGTTAAACTAACATAATTCTTCTGATAATGTTATAAATTTGAATAACTAGTATACATTTAAATAATTAATATTCGAGGTTTGAAGTGTGAAAACCCCAATATTAGGTAAATGATTCCGTATTTCGTGAACAGTGCTTCTGTTAAATCATTGTACCTCGCATTGTACCTCTCGGCCATCGGCCATTGTATGTTGAAGGGACAATTATTCTTATATGCTCTTGAATCCCTCAGCTGACTGTTTGATGTATTGTATTGTTGTTTGTATTGTTTGTTAAATTAATATAGTAGTCATTCATTGCGAAATTTAAAATGGTTAAACCATGCGCGTTGGCCTGAATCAATTTTAGATCAAATAAAATATTTTTACTTGATTGAAGATAGCATATTATTATTGAAATGAAATTATTGTAAGGCAATGATAAAAATGAGCAATCACTTGTAATGAGCATTCTATCGAGTACTCCAATGAATCAACAAAAAATTGGTTCGAGCTTTTTGCCGAGCTAACCAATTCTATTGTTAGGAAGCATGCCGACCCTCTCAGCCGAAGAATGGACTTTTAACGAGCATTATTGGAGCTTTTGCTAGAATGATCAACAAAATGTTCATACCGACGATTGGTTTTATTCGTAGTTCAGTTCAACAAAATTAAAACGGCAAATACTGAAATGTTTTCTACAAGTGAAAGCACGCAGGTATTGTAGGTATACACGTTTGTATATATCATAGCAACGTATGCAGCATATAAAAGTAAAGACGAATGGATAGTTAATCAACGTTTCATTGCAGTTAAAATCTCACCGGAAATTCTGATTTACCAAATCGAAATGAATCCTCGGCTTTATTCCCATCGTTCAATACTACCCAATAGTAGTGTCGACTGTCGACTCGGTTTGTATACGATATTGAAGTTTTTGTCAATGAAAGTTTCAGCGATGAAAGATTATCTCGCTGCTCAAATAGGAACTAAAAGTAGGATGGTATATGTTTCTATGATTATACTAGCTGTGCGCCCCACGGTTTCACCCGGGTGCAAACTTTGCCACCCCCGTTTACTCCTCAAGACGCAATTTAAAGAACCTTAATTAGTGCATACACCTCTAGGATATTAAATAAATATTTCCTCTAAATTTCAAAACTCTAGGTCCAAGCTGTGCAGTATGTCTTCTGTGAGAACCAGCCAAGGGAGGGAGCATTTTTCCTGTGCTTTATCGCTAACTACTGCAATCAAAATGACGCCTGTCAAGCGCGGTGATTTTCTTTTCAGCAGTTATTTTATCGGTCGTAAGCTAGAGCAGTAAAGTTACGCTGCGATAATAAACCACCGAAACTCTGAACTGAAACTGCGCTAAGCAAACGCCCTCAAGTGCTTTTTTGTATAGAAGCCAAACAGCGAGTGCTCGCTAGTAGATGTGATCTAAGGGGAGACTTGTGTTCAAGAATGCACGTTTACCGGCTGATGCGATGCTTAAATTTTGTTGTATCAAGTATCAAATTATCACAACCTTAAATATTTTTATGAATATGCTTAATTGAGATGTGACAAGAAACTTCAATTATAATAAATCTTGTTGCTCTAATTTAATTGAAGAACTAATTGAGTTTAATTACTAAGAACTGAGTTGAAAACCTCGCTCGACCGGAATAAGCACCACGAAGGCGAGAGCCCGGTTCAGGACTTGAAAATTATTTCCTATTACTTATTTGGTAGAGACAATTACTTCGTTGACTTCTTGTTGGTCGTTTATTTTGTACAGAAAAAATACAGGGATGACAATGATGGCAGATTGTTTCGAAAAAAACTTCCTTTAACTAAACACTTTAAATAATTAATTGCTTTTAACTAATCAGAAGTTATTGATCTTAATGTCCTGCTGAAACGGTAGTGACAGTATTTTTAGTTCATTGTGCCTCACAAATGTTTTTTTATTGGTCTTTTACCTGTTATGTTCTTAACCTTTATCGTAATCTTCAGTAATTCACTATTTATATTAGAATTAGATGATATTAGATGTTTAATGTCTATACCTCTTAGACTTTTCTCTTCAGTTAAATAGTCTGCAGCCTTTTGAGAAGGCTTTCATTAATCTAAGCGTTATGTTAGGTGACAATCTAGCTATTGAATTGTAGGCCACAATCATAAGCATATTATGTGAGTCTAATTAGTAACACACGTACACATCTTCACACACTTCGGATTCGCATCTTACACATGCGGTGTTACCGCATGTGTAAGATATGAAATCAATCAATTATCACAAGTGACGTTATGTTCACCCCTTAAGCTGTGCCGAGTATTCAAAATAATATCATACACACAAAGTTAGCGATGTCAGTCTAGCGGTTTACTAGTGCGACTTAGAATCCAACGATACCGGGTTCGGTTCTAGACTCGACCAATGATTTTTGTGCGGTTTTCCATCGCTCCGTGCTTCGGAAGGCACCATAAGCTGTCGGTCTCGGCTGTAATTGATTAATAGCAGTCGTTGAGCCATGTCAGAGGCCTTTAGGTGGCCTGAAAAACTCTGACATCAGAGGCCAGCAATACCTCATACGACAAACAAACACACAAAGATAAATCTGTCATAAAATAGACAATAGTAATTTAGAACTGAACAATAATTATCATATTATGATAGTTGTATCAAGTCAGAAATGCTCCGAAGCCATCACTTTATTATACAGTTAACAAAACGTTGTTATTTTAGTTGACTGTAGAGACAAAATGACCGTTATTAATTTTGGCTTGCCTGACCAACTGTTTTACATGAGGTGGAGCCAACAGTAATAAATGAGTGGAGTTTTTTACATAAATTTATTTCTTTAGATTTCTAATTTAAGATGTTTTTTATATGTTGATGTTAATTTTTTAATGAAAAAAGTAGTAGGTATATTTGTTATATATACAAGTACATCATCAAAGTAACAGAAAAAACACAACTGCCCCACCATATAAACTAGAATAAGGTGAAGCAAAGAAAGAGTTCAAACTAAAAACTTAGTCCGATTTTGACAAGCAAGTTATATCAATCGATTCGTGTTCATTGCAAGTTATATCAATCGATTCGTGTTCATTGCAAGTTATATCAATCGATTCGTGTTCATTGCAAGAGTGTCAAAGACTATCTTTTACCTGATCGTAGTCGGGTTTTAGTATTCTGAACGTATTGATAGTTTGATTGCAATGTGTCCAACATTTGAATGGCTTCCAGTTTTGACTCTCAGCTTTAACTGATTGTACATACAGGTTAATTCTACCAGAGAGACGCGTTTGGTGCACTTCAAATTGTTGGCGTTGGCTTGCATAAGCTAGTGCATTATGTCAGCGCTGAACGTTTGTCTTCATCGCATTTCCTTTTCTTGATTTTGCCACATGTGTGTAAAAAACCCAATTGGAAGGAAACTCAATGAACTTAGTTAAGAATCAGTGTTTTATAATAAGAATAATATGTTTTTATTGCAGGCAAAAAATACCCATACATTTTATAATATTATTTTTTATGAAGTACGTCATGCAATTTGAGTTCTGGACTACACAGTTATAAAATCTGTATATACAGAGTTGCCGTTTACCATCAAGGTAATGACCTCATAAGAGAAACAAAGTAGATTTATATCCATATCGAAGCTGTTTATATAATTAAACAATATTTCTTTGCATACTAACCATCTAGGGAGTATTTTTAGCTTGAAGTTTCAGGAATTCAGCGGTAACAAAACAGGCCATGAATTATTTACGCCATCATTTATCCGCGTTGTGGCCCTTAATTAAGGTACCTACATGCGACAGTGGCTCGAAATTACAACGCTTTTATACGTGTGGTATATTGTGTTTTATTTACTAAGGCTGCTGTATTTTTTCTTGGCAACGGAAAAAAAAAACATAGTGAATGCGAATGATAATAAAATTACATTGATGAACATACTAGTAGGTATCATCATAAAAATGTATATAACAATTTATTAAACATATACTAAAGTGTGGCAATAGTATAATAGTATATAGTATGTGGGATGCACGCCGCGCCGCGGTGCCAGCTAGTGCAGTAACAACTTGCGAAAGGCGGGGTGGGGCTAGCATTGAATAGTTGAGGAGAATCGAAGAACGGTGAAGATCTCAGTGGCGCGCATAGGCGAGGCCTGTGGATAGTGGTAAAGATTACAGACAAGCCACGATAACTGGGCAACAAAAATGTATAACTTAAGGACATGTTTGGGAACTAATCAAAATCATTAGCAATATTAAAATTATAGTTATTGCAAATCCATTTTAGAGCCTAATTTGCATAGTTTACATAAAAATTTATAAAGTTTGAATTATTCACGGGCTACAAATATAATACACAAAGTATAAAAACATGTGTGTTATATTCTAGAATACCTACATAATTTATCTGAATTAATAATATACATAACAACATACAATAATAACATCATAAGAGGCTTTCGCTAGATGGTAGAATTAAAGATCGGATACAGAAGGCAGTACTCCTTGACACGGCGGCGCGTATAGTCAGGGGTTCCTTATTCTGCAGCCCTAGCCACCGGTAGTTTGGGCCCTGCTCCGCTGCCGGTGGTACCCTAGGTTCAGGTTGGTTTATAGTATTTTTGTATATATTGATTTTATAAATAACTATAATATAAAAAAACATATCTCTAATTGAAAATATATAAAGTGAATAATAATAATAAACATTTTATAGCACCAGAATAAAGAAACATAATATATACAAGAAATTACAAGACAAAAGTGTGCCAAGGTCGATGAGTAACATGTTGGCCCATCGGCGTGGCCCATTGGCATAACATGGTGTAAGTGTGTGCTGTGCATACGAGCAGATCGGCATATCTTGGGTGCTTAACTTTTGATTTAGCGGTGTATATTCTGCTTTTGTTTGAGAGCATAAATTATACCGAAACGTTTTTATCTGTTAATAGTTTTCCCGCCCACGACTTCGTACGCGCGGACTACTGTTTATCGCGAAAAATAGCATCCTATATGTTCTTCTAGGATATTAAAAACCAATGCAAAAGTATAGCACCAATGCTCTTGATGTTTTTTGATAGACTTGTTATTTCGTTTCCATAGCAACCACAGACCATTCTGTGATGGAAACCGTTCCTTACAGTGAGTAATCAACATTTTCCAGTTATCCCTTGGAAACTTACAATTCTTTAGGATACAAAGTATCTAATGTTTTATTCCAGGGCTTAAGCTATCTCCATTCTAAATTGCATCAAAATCCGTCCAGCCGTTATCGCGTGAAAGCTCCCCAAACAAACAAACAAGCAGACCACGTTTCACTTTTATATATTGGTATGGACTAGCTTTCCCGCCCGCGACTTCGTCCACGCGGACTAAAGTTTATCGTGAAAAAAAGCAATGAAAAGGTATTTTTTTACAGACTTGTTATTTCTTTTCCTTTGCAAACGTTCCTTACAGCAAATTATCAATATTTTTCCGTTTTCAATTGGAAAAATGCCGTTTTCCGGGATAAAAAGTATTTTACGTTTTGTTACAGGGTATAAGCTATCTCCATTCCAAATTTTATCAAAATCCGTCCAGCCGTTATCGCGTTAAAACTCCCCAAACAAATAAACAAACAAACAAACAGACAGACAATGTTTCACTATTATGTGTTGGTATGGATGATATGTTTGTTTGCCGGGAGGCAACACGTTCCCGGGTGGCCGAATGTCATGATATCCAATTTTTATTTTAAAATAAATAGCTTTCACCGTTGATTAATAATCTGACTTGAATTGGCTACAACTGCGTAAAAATACGTAAAAAGCATGTCTAACGGAAACACGGTCTCACGAAGTTTGCGCCAGTTTCTTGGAGGGAAAATATTGTGAAGGCGGAAGATAGGCGGGCCTCAGTTCTTGTTAAGCGTCGGAACGATGAAGTCAAAATGTAAAGTAATAAATTTAAAAGACCCACCGTTCCACCAGGGGCCTAATTCTCTAATTTTAAGACGCCAATTCCACGCCAATTCGTGATTCCACGCAGGCAGCGTGGAATCGACGTGGAATTCGCGTGGAATTGGCGTGAGTGGTCATACAGAATCCATGCCCAGGGCCCTATTTCATAAAGCGACAAATCATAATAAACCTACAAATGTCAGTCGAATACGCAAAACCTGCGTTTATGAAACGCAGGTTAACAAAATCTATGACATTTCAATAGTATGACTGACAATTGTAGATTCGATTGACATTTGTCAGTGTACTATAGTTTTATAAAATAGGGCCCAGGGGTATGGCCAAGGGTACGGTGGGTATGAAGGGGATTAAAAGTGACAATTGGAAAAATACAAGTACATATGAAGAAAGTGTTCAATTAAACTATTGGGCACTCTGATAGATATGAAATATTACTCGTATCGTGTCACATTATTTTCCATCCATAGCAATGTATAAAAGTGAATCGTTGTTTGTTTGTTTGCTTATTTGGGGAGCTTTCACGCGATAACGGCTGGACGGATTTTGATGAAATTTGGAATGGAGATAGCTTATACCCTAAAATAAAACATGGAATACTTTTTATCCCGGAAAAATTGTAAGTTTTCACAGGAAAAATAGATATGTTGATTACTCGCTGTAAGGAACGGTTGCCATGGAAACGAAATAACAATACTGTCAAAAAACTTCAAGGTGCTTTACCTACTTATAATATCCTAGAAAAACATAGGAAGCTTTGTTTCGCTATAAACAGTAGTCCGCGCGAACGAAGTCGCGGGCGGGAAAGCTAGTCTATAATATAGTCATATAATATTATTGTAAATGTCAAAAAAAACTTACATATATCACTGAGCTGCGGTAACCTTCTAAATACCTTCTACTTATAACCTCGAAGTAAAATTAGATAAATTAGTTACATAAGATAGAATGTTTGTATAAACACGGTCGCCCCTGAGTTTCTTGAAACAGTCCAAACCCGCACCACAGAATAACAATGCATGAGTAAGCGAAGTACCTCTACTGTTAGTGTAAATACTGGGGCGTTGTGCTCTGTCCACGTTCCGCAGACGACATATGGACCTCCATTCTTACATTGGGGCCGTTTGCTGCATATTTTACGACGGGTCAAGAGGCTTAAAGCACTTTCACGGTAGATAAAACACGCCCAGTAGCCTTAGGTATTGTGAAAAACTATCAAAGGTAGACCTGAACGGAGGGCGTTGAAACTGAAAAGGCTTTAATTGAATTTCGGTAAATAGAAGAATCTTTAGAGCGGCCCATTCAGCTCCTTTTATTAAATAATTGAAGAACCTTTTCGCTGTTGTCTATACCTACTACTAAAGATCTGAAAACTGAGACATTTTGAGCCTCTCCCATTAATAGTGGTTATTTTTGTAATCACCACGCTTGTTAGGCGGCTTGATGGTCGCAGTAGAAGTTGATACACAGGTGCATGCTAACCATTTCCTGAGTTCCTGTTACTTGTTCTCACAGCACCCGCGGGATGAGAAAGCGTGGTCCTATAACTAAGGCAGTGAAGATCCGTTATTACCCGTATTGTACATGAGAGAGGTTATAGTTTTAAAAATGAATACTCGCCTATCTAGCGGATCGAATGCGCGATGCAGAACTCTATACATAAGAACTTACAGTCCATACAAAACGTTATAAAATGATAAAAACCGATTAGCGCCATCTATCTTTAGAAGCATGTGTTATGTTTGTTACTCCTTCAAGCTCAAACGGCTAAACGGATTTGGATAAAATTAGGTACCTACTAGGATATAATTATTATATCATGGATTAACACCAAGGCTACTTTTCATTATCATCATCATCCATTATCATAATCCACGCGGGTGAAACCGCGGGCCGCAGCTGGTTGAATATAATTTTGAATTACTTTTGGTCTCAACTATTTAAAAAAAATGATGGTGGTTTCGGTGTCTTAGCTTTTATTTCAACAATAATTAATTGTCAATAATGGCTGAATTGCTCAACCAATATATGCTAACAAATGTAAATTGCACATTAGTTCCATAGGGTTTTATCATTAAAGTTATCTAGCTAAAACTACTTCATCATCCCTAGGCTTAAGTTGTAGTCCACGCAGACAAAGTTGCTGGCAACAGCAGGCACTAAATAAACCTTCATTGGTGCAAGTTCTTCAAATGCTTTGAATGCGGTGAATTGAAAAGATCCTAAAGTGTTTGATGTTCGTTAAGTCAGCTGAGTTTATCTAATGAAATTAATCAATAATGATTTTGTTAAAATAATGATTTTATTGTAGGTATTTTATTATAGCTACGCTATTAGGCAATTTAATTAAAGGGGATAATATAGGGGTAAGAAGGTACTTAGTCTCTATAACAAACGTTTGTAAATTCATGTGACTCTATCAATAATTACTACTGGCAGCTCTTCGCTTGAATGGCTTGACAGTAATACTACACCACAGATACTGTGGTTTAGGTTCACAGTCGCACATAGGGCTTCTCCATAGAACGCCACAACGAGCCTTGCTAGTTGTTTGTGTCCAGAGCCTCTAGGTAGGGACCGTCCTACGCTACATTTTCCGATTCATTGTTGCCATAGAAGAACCTTTCTTCCCCAACAGTTATCGGCTGGCTACATAGCTTGTGGTTGGACTTTGGCACACACTTTAATAAAAGTTAAAGTAAACATTAGTTGTGTACTAAATAGTCTTTAGGAATTGTGGTTTTCGCAGTATATTTGTCTTGAATAAATTGTAATAAATCTTGCATACACAAGGGCGATAGATCGCACCGTGTTTTTTGTACAGCCTTTACTTTTATTTAAACATTTAAATAGTTTAAATAAAAGTAAAGGCTTTTTGTACTATCTATTGAGTAGTTAGTTAAAAAAATCACAAGCCCGTTTAGAAATATATAAACAAAACATTTGCAAATTTTATCACAAATAAACTTTCCAGGCATTTTCTCTGACCAAAGTAAATTTTTAATGTTAAGCAAGATTGGTCGTTCGGATCACAAACTAAGCTGTTTACTAGTAGCACAGAATAAATAATAGTACTAAGTACTAGTGGTAGAAGTTCCCCGATTGCAAGTAATCCAGGGACGATTTAAAGTTTTACAGAGTTTGGTTGATCGGTACTAACCCTACTGGAACGTGACTTGAAATTGCCATTGATGCTCTTGATACGGATTCTATTTCATGTTTTTATTCTTGTTTTATCTACACTTTGTTATTCTACACTTGAGTTTGTCTGATATTTACCAACGATGTGATTGATCTCATGGTCATGTTGACCTTGTTCGTGATTAGAAGATTCGAGATTGAAAATATCGAGAAACGATAGAGTTTAAATCTCTAGCATTAGTCGATACTAATATTTATTCTGTGTTATTAGACGATACGAGATACTTTATTGTATACCAAAAAACAAAGAAGCATTAATATAAAAACTTACATAAGGCAATACAACGGGCGGTCTTATCGCTTAAATCGATCTATTCCAGACAACCTTTGGATGGACAGTATCAGAGGAAGCAGAAATAGACGGTGGTGTATTATGTACTTACAATAATATAAGTAAAAGCAAAATTGAGTGTATTTGTACTAAAATGAATATTATATACAAAAATTTGTAAGGTGTTTATGACAAAGGAAATAAGTACTTAATACATGAAATTTCCAAAACTGGATGTATGTTCAAATGGTTAGATGCAGATACAATACTTCATAATATTACTTAAATGAAACTTAATGAATAATCTTAAGTTGTTTAAGCATATTATGGTATAATTATGGTATTTTTTCTCACAGTCAAACAAGTAGATAAATTTAAGGTTGCTCAGCGAGATATGCAGAGAGCGGATATATAGCGGTATGCTTGGAGTTTCTCTGAAAGACATTATTCGTAATGAAGATATCCGACAGAGAACCAAGATAACTCTATGGATAAGCAAGCTAAAGTGGCAGTGGGCTGGTCACATTTCCCGAAGAACAACTACCGTTGGGGTAGATAGAAGAGTCTCGAGAGAGGACCACGTCTAGGCAAATGTAGCGTAGCACGCCTCGTGGCCAGGCGGAGTGACGACTGAAGGTCGTCTGAACTGAACTGACTGAAGCGGCTTGACAGAAAATAGACCGAGTTTAGTGGCGTGCATTAAAAGAAGCCTACGCCCAGCAGTGGACAATTATAGGCTGATAATGATGGTATTTTTTGTCAAATACTTCGCGAATCTTAATCAAGTTGTCGCGCGAGAGCTTCCATTGCTCTAACCGTTTCAGAATAGCTCTGTCACTTTTATGCTCTTCAGGGTTGTATCAAGATATAACTAGGTACTTGCACTAGTAATTATTCTGTGATATGATATGACTTAGATATTGTAACAGAATAAACAATTATGTACCTAATAATGTATTATTATTTTACTAATAATTTTTTTATTTTTATGAATTAAATGTTGATAGTTCTATTAACTACACATAATATAATGTAATTCTTATCATAATAGACCTAATACCTCATTATTTGATTATAACTTAATAGGTATTGCACTTTTATGAATTAAAAAAATACCTGTCTGAATTTCATGCTTAATAATGAATGAAAAAGAAATGGCTACCTACGCTATAAAATGACAGGGTGTAGGTTTTTACGAGACTTGTCCAACCGAATGCTATGCAGTACATTCTAAGTTTCTTCTTGGTACTCACAGTTAAGAAAAGAATAACATTTGACAAAACTTTACGTAAGTAGGTACTTTATCGTAAGCAAACGGCGCGTGACACATCGAGCGCACGCTTGACACTGATTCAACCCTAATATTGCGGCCGCAAACTTAGGTTTAATATTTGTACTTGTTGCGGAGTGCGACTGGCCTGGTGGTAGTGTGCCTTCTCCAGGAAGTTTCGAGTCATTTCCTCAAACCGCACGGCTCTGTGGAGTACCCGGCTTCATACCACTCTACCGTCGACCGGTGCTGAATGTGGCCATTCCTGACCACACTGATATAAGGTATGTTTTAATTTTACAACAAATGTGCCTACCTGCCTGACAGATTAAAGACTTGAGCTTTTCTTGTTTAACCTTGGCTATTATTCCCTATACTATAATAAATTATTTGCAGAAAATGTCTGACGATAGCACAAAAAATAGGGGTAAGGTAAGGTAACAATAATTCCAAAGAGCTAATAATAAGTACAAATATTAAGAATACCATTATAAATGAAATATGAAAAGTCCACATCGATCCTACATGTTTAGATAAAAATATCCAAGGATCGCAACCATGAGATTTTTAGATTGCATTTTTCAGCTAAATTGTGTGTATGTTTGCTCCTGCATCACGTATTAACTATTGAACTAATTGCAATATTGTTTTCACTGTTGGATAGCTTAGAGTTTGACTTAAAAATGGAGTACTTGGTATCCCAATCCGATGAGTAGAAGCTGAGGAGTCTACAAAATGTTATTGACGGCTGAACGATTTTGAAAAAATTTAGTATGTTGTATAGTATGGTTGGGTACTTTTGGTCCTGGAATAATACGTATGAGCTACTTTTAAATGAAATGACCTCGCGGGCAATGCCGCAGGCACAGCTAGTGTTTTATGCAAGCCCAAATAAAATAAAACCCCTCTTGTGGCCTGCGGCTTTGCATGCGTGTGTGTAAACGTTGCCACCACCGTTCCTTCCTTAGTCAACAAATTTAAATAAGACCGTCCTCAGTGCGTTCCTAGGGCACTCAAGGATTATTTCATGTCTGTGACATATTTCTGTATCTTAAATTCATGTCAACCTTAACTAAGCTTCGTGTACCTACGCTGACCTTTCTAAAAGTAAACCCGGAATTTTGCTATTCCAAGACCTAAAATACCAATATACCAACATTTGTTCAAAATTCCTTCAGCCATCAAAAAGATTTTATCGATTGCTCGGTTTCTACTCATCGGATTGAGATACTATGTACAGTTTGTTAGTCCAAACCAAGCTGTCCAACTGTAAAAACCGCATCGCAATTGGTCCAGTAGTTTTTACGTGTTTTGTGAACAAACATGCAGACAAACAACCAAACAAACAAACAGACACGATTTAAAAAAAAATAACTAGTTCAGTTGTTTATTTTAATTGTTTTTTAAATTATCTTTTTGTATAGACTATTTCGTTCATATTGCTTTATTATAAGTATAGGAAGATAGAAGATAGACACCATATGTCTGTATACGCAGAAAGATCACACCGATTTTGTTCTGGTAGGTTGATCCCTGAGAAATATTTCATTGTAATAATTTGTGTTACTTATATGTAACTAAATTACATTAATTATAAAGTATTTTCTCAAAGAAGTCGGATATAATAAGTTAATTTAAAGCACATGAAAAAATATAAATAAGCTTTCATACAGTACCTACACATGTAATGGTGAAACTTAGAACGGGCTAACATAATGAAATGCGTACACAACATTTCGTGTCTGTGCTGTTGATTGTTGAAAAGTTCCTTTATCTGGAGCTCATTCTGGAATTCGTTTCAAGTCATGCTTGTCATAAGAATGCATTGTCATAGAAACTAAACCAGCATGTACAAATATGTGATAAGATGAACCAGCCCCCCGATTCAGAACCTTTCGATAACGAATCGAATCGATTCGATTTGGTAAATGAAAAATGTATTGAATTGAACGATTTCAGTTTGAATCCACAGAATAAATAATACCGTATCGATCGACAACGTAGTTATCGAAAGGTTCTGAATCGGGGGACAGTTATAATTCAGCTCGCAAGATTCCACCTACATAAACGTACATTCATTGCAAGTTAAATAAAAGCTTTTAAAAAGTCAGAAGTGGTTTTAGCGTGCACTTCGTAAACCATTAATATACATGATAGTAATCTAGAAAAATATCGCTCTCTTGAAACAGCTACTATAAGTAACTATTATGTGGCGCGACAAAGAACTACGTGGGTGAGGGCGAGACGTGAGCGGACTACCATGACGTAGGTATTTACTTTAAAGTTTACAATTCAGAATGTTCTGTTATGTGTGCGTTTAAATAAATAAATATCTATAAATAAATTTATAATTCAATTGCATATTTTACCACAAGCGCTATTCTTAGGGCTGTGACGTCACTTCTATCATTTCCACGAGTGGAGACGTATTTTCCGTAATCTGGTGGCGTGTACCGGCCGTGATACACGTGAAGGGCAAGGTTGCTCTCTAATGACTCTAATGGACGCGCCCCTTCAATTTTTAACCGACTGCGGAGGGTTATATTTTTGGGATGCATGTATGTAATTTTGTATGTTCCTTTCCTAAACGGCGTGAAACAAATGAGATATTAGTATTGGTCTTAATCACGATAATGACATAGGGTATATGAAATGGCGGCTTACAGATGCCATATTGTATTTCCAACACAAAAACACAAATTGACCAAAACCTAATAAGTGAGGTATCAAAATAAAGCTCTTTAATATACCATCCCAAAAGTATATAAGGGAAACAAAAAGCTAAAAAAATTACTTGTTAAAAAAAGAAGCGGAATTAAAATGGCAAACAAGCTTTAGATTCTTGATTTTGAAATATAAGATTCAGTCGGTGGCAACATTCATTTCATTTCTCTATTGACAGCTAAAATCTGGCAAGCTACTCCTCATGCCTCCAACTGCATAAAAAAATAAGGAAAATTTCAATTTCAAAGGGAGGCATGAGGGGTATGGTACGAGTATGTCACTGATCCCCTCAAAGGAGAAATTAAATGCGTAATGCCTCCGATTCAAAATCAAGAATCCAAAGCTTGTTTTCCTCTTTTTAGTTTTGTTCGCAGTCAAGATTTTATATAAATAAAAAAATATAAAAAAAGCTTACGTCTTGTGTTTTTGTGTCATCGTAGTTTATCACAATTTATTAACGGGCAGCAGCCATTTTTTTTGTCTGTTTATCTCATATTTAACACATTAAAAATAAATGAAAATCAAAGGACTTGCAGACTTGGAAGGGGGCACAAAATTATATTTCTTTCTTAGACTTGAGGATTGTGGATAATCCAATCCAAAATTAAAGGTAAATAAACCAATAGTAGAATAAGACTGAACCTCAGCTCACAAGGACACGCGTCACTGGAGCTGTTATCGCATCGTTAGCATCCAATCTCGTTCCATATCGTTCGCGATATAAATAACATACAAGGCCCACTATGTCACAAATAACTGCACTTGCTGTTGTTTAGACAAATTATGTTACAAGAGCTTAGGTTTCGAGGGATGCCATTAATATTAATTAGTTATGGCTAAATAAACTAGTTACCTATATTAAAGATGTAGGTAGGAATAATTGCCATCTAGCAAGCACAAAGTAACCGTTGGGGTAGACGAGTTCACAAGTGGAGTGCACGTTTAGGCAAACGTAG
The DNA here is from genome assembly GCA_946251855.1 of Alsophila aescularia. NCBI lineage: Eukaryota > Metazoa > Arthropoda > Insecta > Lepidoptera > Geometridae > Alsophila > Alsophila aescularia. The sequence goes on along the minus strand of OX276378.1, from coordinate 9,065,352 downwards.
GGTAGGAAGCCTTGTGGCCAGGTGGAGTGACGACGTGCTAAAAGTAGCTGGAGGAAAATGGATGAGGAGAGCTGAAAACCGAGCTCATTGGTGTGCATCAGGAGAGACCTACATTCAGCAGTGGATAGGCTGATGATGATGATGAAGTGCAAATAAAAAAAAATTAACCCCTAACCCCCGCTACTCCCCATTATAGCTAAGAATTATCTTGATCACACCAGCTTTCAAACAGAAAAAAACGCATCAAAATCGGTCCATTTCTTTGGGAGCTAAGAAACCACAGTCAGATACACACAGATATACACCCTAAACTTATAACATGTGAAAAGAGAGGGTTCTCTGAACACATTTTGATGAAACTGATATTATACCACACTAAAGGCTTTTCAAATAAATAAAAAACAAATAGGTCCAGAAATCCCATGGATTGAACATACAAAAAAAAATACAGTTGAATTTGCGTAACTGCTTCTTTCGGATGCTGACTACAAAGAAAACATTCGTCAACCTACGTACTCAGTAACTATTAATACAAAGTAAACGGAGCGGTATGTGTATGTGTGAGTGGATAATTTGTGTTTTTTTTTGTGGTTGATACACAATTTTCATCATATAAGCTTTTTTTTCTTGAAATCTTTTTCTTTTTTTCTTAGAACACAATTTTCAAGGATCTTTGATTTTCGATTGGCTCAACATGGTGTAAATGCGTGCGCGAGCGAATCGGCATATTCTTGTGTGTCTTACTCTCGATTAAGCGGTGTGGAGTCTGTTTTTTTTTACCATTCTAGATGTATTGTTTTATTTTTAAAGCCAGCCGATTTTGTTGTTTTTCCAGGAGCTGGAAAAAAATAAGAAAGCGATAAGACGACAAGCACAAATTATATAACCCCCGACTTCCCACCCCCCATTATAGTTAAGAAGCATCTCGATCACATCAGTTTTCAAACATAAAAATAGTTCCATTTGTTTGAGAGCTACACGGTCGTCAACCCGTCAATATGATTAAAATCTAAATACCCACATACATACATAGACACTTAAACTCATTACCTTTCCCTTGATTCGCCGTAGTCGGGTAAAGTGACAAAGTGCTGACGTATGATACCTACGACGATGAATGTAAGTAAACAATCGGTTGAATGTGTACTTCGACTCAACCAAAATAATATAATAATCAGAGAGTCCTGTGGATGCACTTGTTTAACCAATTGGTGAGTTTTGGCTTTACAGAAGTCCGTGCACAGCGGAGATCATTCAGTCTGTTTCTTTGTTTTGTCTTTAATCCCAAAATTTTTGAAAAACCATGTATATAATACAATGCCGTGGCGGTCTCAGCTTAGAATAAGACTTCCACGGGAGGATTGGGACCTCCCGTGGATGTCGTAAGAGGCGACTAAGGGATTACACACTGGAAGATGGGCAGCAGCGTCCTCCGAGCACATATTTGCTACACTGTGGTCACCAATTCGCCTGCCAAGCGTGGTGACTATGGCAACCCCCCCTCCCCCTCCCCCCTCCCCCTCCTCCCCATCCATCCAGCCTATACGAGATCAGAATGGCTCTCAAACAGATTAAGAGCAACAAGGCACCAGGGGAGGACGGAATAACGACAGAACTACTGTAAGCGGGTGGAACACCGGTACTTAAAATCCTTTAGAAGTTGTTTAACTCCGTCATCCTCGAAGGTACTACGGCAGAGGCGTGGCACAGGAGCGTAGTGGTTTTGTTCTTTAAGAAAGGTGATAAAACTTTCTTGAAGAATTATAGGCCCATTTCGCTGCTGAGCCTCGTCTATAAGTTGTTTTCGGGAGTAGTTACAATCCGTCTCGCTCGTAGGTTTGACGACTTTCAGCCTCCCGAACAAGCTGGATTCCGGAAAGGTTTTAGCACCGTAGACCACATCCATACGCTCCGGCAGATTATACAGAAGACCAAAGAGTATAATCGGCCACTAAGTCTAGCGTTTGTGGACTACGAGAAAGCCTTTGATTCAGTCGACACCTGGGCAGTGTTACAGTCATTACAGCGGTGTCAGATTGATTACCGGTACATCGAAGTGTTGAATTGTTTGTACAGCAAGGCCACCATGACAGTTCGTCTTCAGGATCAGAGCATGAATTCTATCCAGCTGCAAAAAGGGGTGAGACAGGGAGACGTTATTTCTCTGAAACTGATCACCTCTGCACTGCAAGATATATTCAAGCTTCTGAACTGGAACGGATCTGGTGTTAACATCAATACATCACTCACCTTCGATTTCCTGATGATATAGTCATCATAGCTGAAACCCTGGAAGAGCTAAGCACAATGCTCAGTGACCTCAATATTGTTTCCCAACAGGTGGGTCTTAAAATGAACATCGGCAAGACAAATATCATGTCAAATGTCCATGTCGTACCCATGCCGGTTTATGTAGGGAACGATATTATCGAAGCTGTTAATCACTATATCTACTTGGGTCAGACGATTCAACAGGGTAGATCCAATTTCGACAAAGAGGTCAACAGACGAATCCAACTCGGATGGGTAGCGTTCGGGAAATTACGCCATATCTTCTCGTCACAGATACCGCAGAGCCTCAAGACGAAAGTTTATAATCAGTGAGTGTTGCCAGTGATGACATACGGCAATGAGACGTGGTCGCTTACTATTGGTCTCATACAAAAGCTCAGAGCTGCGCAGCGTGCAATGGAAAGAGCTATGCTGGGTGTTTCACTACGTGATAGAATCAGAAATGAGGAAATCCGTATAAGAACGAAGGTTACCGACATAGCTCTCAGAGTTTGCAAGTTGAAGTGGCAATGGGCAGTGCATATAGTTCGCAGAACCGACAACCGCTCGGGAATAAAAGTTCTCGAATGGCGACCACAAACAAGCAAGCGAAGTGTGGGGAGACCCCCCACACGATGGACCGACGACATTGTAGCCATCGTAGAAAGTCGGTGGATGGAGGTGGCACAAGATCGCTCGTCATGGTGCTCTTTGCGGGAGGCCTATATTCAGCAGTGGACTTCTAAAGGCTGACATGATGATGATGATGATGATGATGTTCATAAAGATCTAGTTTTCCCGCCCGAGACTTCGTACGCGCCGACTACAGTTTACCGCGAAAAAAAATTTCTTCTAGGATCATAGAGCTTAAGTAAATATAAATGTCTAGGATATTAAAAACCAATGCAAAACTAGGTATAACACCAATGCAATATAATAATTTTCTAATGAAAAAAATTGGGTCACAGACGAGATTCGAACTCGCATACTGTGCCTAAGCGCCAAAAAAAAAAAACAAAAAAAAAACATTATTTTTTCTCAAACTTTTCCATTATAATATTATTATATATATTTACGCTAAGCAGGCGTTAACTGCTATAATCAATCATACCAATGCTCTTGATGTTTTTTGACAGACTTGTTATTTCGTTTCCATGGCAACCACAGAACATTCTGTGGTGGCAACCGTTTCTTACAGTGAGTATCAACATTTTCTTTTTTTCCCGTGGAAACTTACAACTTTCCGGGATAAAAAGTATTCTATGTTTTATTCCAGGGCATTAGCTATCTGAATTCAAAATTTCATCAAAATCAGTCCAGCCGTTATTGCGTGAATGCTCCCCAAACAAACAAACAAACAAACAGACAACGTTTCACTTTTATATATTGGTGTGGATGGCAATAGATAAAATAGTACATGGTACACAGGGCTTTCTTGCCGAAAATGTTATAAATGGCATTTATCATGACAGCGTCCGACAAGTACCTTGATTTCATTACCAATCTCAAGTTTTTAGGCATAACACATTTTTTTATTTAACCAGCAACATCTATCTATCTATACCTATAATAAACCAATAAGACTGAGAAAGTCTGTACGAAAAAGACAAATAAAAAAAAAGCTCTAGGGTACTTAAAATAAGCTATTGAACAAGAATATAATATTTTTTAAATGTATGTCTGTCTGTTTGTTTGTTTGACTGTATGCTCCACTGCTCGTTGAAGAAGGTCTGTACCGTATTATTGTTTGCTGAGAGTCGCCCCCTTGAGCTGGTAGGACATACCCTCGGGAGACCGCCTTGCGACAAGTACAGTGCAGTGCTGTGCAAAACTTTACAGCTTGATATCCTAAGTGAAAATACAACCATCATGAGCAGGTGTGATGCTTAGCATCAGGTGAATGACTTGCTTGTCACATTACTTACTATCTGTCGTAGAGCTGTTCATCATTTGCCATTTTTCCCCTGAACTAGTCCCCGGTGCCGTCACCTATGTTAGTATGGTTTTATTAGTTAGGTATTCTATGCTATGGCTGTCAGCTCCTTTCACTTCTCTTGGAGGATGTGTCAGCCATGAGATTCCAAAGGGGATTGGGATAAATGTCCATGTCTAGAATATAAATTCAAATAAGTAATTACATTTATGTAACACAAGTATCTTTTCTAAATTATCTACAATATATGGGAAGGGAGTAGGTACTTACTTTTCGATGATTCCAATCCATCATCACGTTTGAAAGTGGCTAGTTAACAAATTTGGTAGTTCCGAAGGCGCTTAAACTAATTTGAATAAGACTTTAGCTTAAAAACAACGAGATTCTCAAAAAAGGAAATGAAGTCGTATTTGTAAAATAAATTCGAAACAAAATTATATGTCAAGAAAAAAGGGAGTCGTTCCTATACAATTTGTCAAAAAAAGCAGTTTTTATAGAAAATACATTATAATAATAGGTTTTCAAACGAACTATTCATTCTTTGTACATTCAATTTGGCCGGCTTTCGTTCAACCAAGCCCATCCTTATTTACGTTAAAAATACGTCACTATCGTAGGGACGCTAGTCGTACCAGGCCAGTCGCACTCCGCAACAAGTACAAATATTATACCTACACTTTGAGGCCGCAATATTGCGGTGCATTCAGTAGAGTGCCAAGCGTGCGTTCGATGAGTCGCGCGTTGTGTTAAAGCTTACGATAAAGTACCTACTGACGTAAAGTTTTTGTCAAATTTTATTATTTTCTTAATTATGAGTAACCTAGAATGTACTGCATAGCATTTTGTCTGACAAATCTCAAAAAATACCTACATATTGTCATTTTATTACGTAGGTAGCCATTTCTTTTTCAATCATTATTAAGCATCGAAGTCAGACAGGAACCTTTTATTCATCAAAGTGTAACCTATTTTGATATAATCAAATAATGAGGTACTAGGTCTATTCTGATAAGAATGTCATTATATGTAGTTAATAGAACTATCAACATTTATAACAATAAGTAATAAAATAATCATTATTACATAATTGTTTATTCTGTTACAATATCTAAGTCATATCATATCACAGAATAATTACTACCCAGTTATATCTTGATACAACCCTGCCGAGCGAAAAAGTGACAAAGCGATTCTGAAACGGTTAGAGCAATGGATGCTCTCGCGCGTTGTGATACGGTACATTCTATCCTGCACGCAATGGGTGAGCTAGGTAAATATAATTGAAAGCTCGCAGCGCTGTGCGAGTTAAATTTACCTTTTTTAAGTTGTAGCGAGAGTTGTTATGTATTTAAATGACTTTACTCAGTTATCCTTCTGTACTTGTACTATTATTTATTCTGTGGTCGTACGCAAGTCGTACGCAAGGTGTTGTGATGGCGACTATCGTCTTGCTCTGTGTTCGTATGGTAAACACGGTACGCATGCGATACGAATGTTTGATAAATTTGTGCCAGCCCTACTGTTCAGAAAGCTCGTAAATGCACCTTTTTATAGTAAGTCAGGTTCTTGAGGTCAGTTATAGAACAACAGCACATACCATTTCTAAAAAAAAGGAAGAACCGGTCAATTGTACTGGCTTAGTATTGCGAATAAAATGATGGATTCTACTTCAAATATGTAAATTAGTTAATGCAAATTGTGGTTCTTAAGACTTGGATGTTTGTGTCCGTAACAGAGTATTTCTTAACGGACATCAGTCACCTTTTTGTCTGTCTGTCTCATATTTTAATTTCTAAAACACATTGAAATTTTAGGGGACTTCCAGGACTGGAAAGGGGTTTTGCCATTTTCCATGATTGATTTACTTTTTCTTAGACTTTTGGATTGTTGATAATCTATTCCAAAATTAATTAAAAGTAAACAAAGCCAGTGGTAGGACAAGGGTTGACTGAAGGCACAGAATAAATAATAGTACTGAAGGCAACCCTGAAGCTGAGGCTCGCGTGTGACCCACACAAGGACACGCGTCACTCGAGCTGTTATCGCATCGTTACCATCCAAGCTCGTTCAATATCGTTCGCGATATAAATAACATATAAGGCCCATTATGTCACAAATAACTGCACTTGCTGTTGTTTAGACAATTTATGTTACAAGAGCTTATGTTTCGAGAGACCTTACAAACATTAACAACAGTGGGTTTAGGCTGCAGTATAAATAATCAAGGTTCCTACCTACATGTTAGATGTAGGTTTGAACAAATTCCATCTTAAAATACTGGCCAATTACAAGTTCTGACTCTCGCAATCAGGGTCTTTTCTTGAAATATTAAAGCAATATTAACTCATGAATCGCAAAAATATAATGAAGTGGCGTAATAGACAATATGAATATTCTAATTCAAATTGGTCTTTCAAGAGCAGACCGTGAATCCGAGAAACATCAACAGCCCGTATTCGTCCACTGTTGGACGTAAGCCTCTCCTTGTGAACACCACTGAGCTCGATTTTCGGCTCTCCTCATCTAGTCTCTACTAACCACGTTTCGCATGTCTTCACTACCTGGCCGGCGGGCGTCCTACACTACGTTTGCTTAAACGCAGTCTCCAGTCTAGAATTCGTTTAGCGCAACGATTGTTGGTTCTTCGAGCCATATGAACGGCCCATTGCCACTTCAGCTTGCTAATTGTTTGAGCTATGTCGGTTACCTTACTAGTAGTTCTCTGGTGGATTACCTCATTTCGGATTCTATCCCATAGAGACACTCCAAGCATAGCTCCCTCCATAGCTCTCTGGGCGATATTAAATTTGAGGACCAACCTCACTGGAAGTGTCCACTTTTCGGCTCCGTAGGTCATAACTGGGAGAACTAACGCGTTGAAGACTTTCCTCTTGAGGCACTGTGGTATGGACGACGAGAAGACCGGTGCAACCTTATCGTCAGTGTTAGACCAACAATTTTATAATTATTTGAACCGAAATAATTGTATTCAGATGAATTTACCAACAAACACAAATTCAAAATTTATATACTCCCCCCTCCCCCATGATAGCTAAGAATTATCTCGATCACATTAGCTTTCAATCAAAAATAAATAATAGTTTAAAAAAACTAAAAAAACACGCTTTATATAGAAAACCAAACTAAAAAAATAGAAAATAAATTTTAATAATTTTGAATTAAGAATAGTGTTAATTATATATAATTATGTATATCTAATTGAGGAGCAGTTTCACAAAATGAAATATACTCAATAATGTTTTTTTGCAGTATGTGGTTTTTATCATTTATTTCTTACTAGCTGTACCCGCGGCTTCGCACGCGTGGTCTTTTCTATAGTTTCAAAGAACCATAATGTGCTATTCCAGGACCAATTTACCAATATTTGATCAAAATGTATCTAGGCGTCAAAAATACTTTTATCAATTGCTCGACTTCCATCTCACCAGATTGAGATACCAATTACACCAGTTTTTAAATCATACCCTAAGCTATCTAACAATGAAAACCGCATTGCAATCGGTCCAATAATTTTAACGTGATGCGTGAACAAACAGACAGAGCGATACGATTAAAAAAAACGTGTTAATACCCTTTTTAAGCACCCAAGAGCATTTTTTATGTATCTTCTTTTTTTACAGCCTTTTTCGATTTTCGATTGCTTTATTATAAGTATAGATATATGACTGTGTCAATTTGCAAAAAAAAAACCGTCTAGTAGTTTCAGCGTGATACGTATTATTTTTAATAACTTTCAACCCCTATATTGCGGAAACCCTTTAATTATTCGGGATAAAAAGAATCCAATGTCCCTCGTAGTATGAACTCAAATCATACCAAGTTTCATTTTAATTTATTCAGTAGTTTCTATGCGATGCGCGGTCAAGATACGGACAAACAGAAAAACAAAAATAAAAAGTAAAACAGTTTTGGCTACCATCCAAAAAATATTATTTATTACTTAAATATTAACATAACTTTGGACCTATAACCCGCAGAAGCCCTTTTATTTTTCGGGATAAAACGTGTCCTCAATTTTAACCCATCATATAAATTAAGACGGTGCCAAGTTGCATCAAAACACGTCCATTAGTTTTAGCGTGGTACGTGTTCTTTTTAATAAGTTTCAACCCCTATCCTGCGAGAACCCATTATTTTTTCGGGATTTAAAGTATCCTATGTCCTCCTACCTCGTAGTATAAACACAAATCATACCAAGTTTCATTTTAATTCATCCAGTAGTTCCGGTGACGTGATGCTTGTCTAAAATACAGACAGACAGACATACAGACAAAAATGAAAAACATACAGTTTAGGCTTCATTATAGAAAATAGAGAAAAACCCCAAAAATAAACTTTTATGTACAGAATTTGGACCCATATCCCGCAGGAACCCTTTATTTTTTCGGGATAAAAAGTATCCATAATTTTCACCCATCTTATAATCAATGTCTGTGACTAGTTGCATCAACATCCGTCCAATAATATCAGGATGCTAAGTGTTCTTTTAAAACAAAAACACCCCTATCCTGCAGGAACTCTTTAATTTTTTGGGATGAAACTTATCCTCAATTTCAACCTATCATATAACTTAAGAAGGTGCCAAATTGCATTAAAACACAGACATATAGACCTAAATGAAAAAACAAAAGTTTTGGCTTCATTATCGAATAAAAAGAAACCCCCAAAAAATAATTCACAATATCTTTAATGTATAAAATTGGACCCTTTACAGTTTTATTATAAGTATAGATTTTGTTATGATATTCGTCAAATAAATTTACGAAGTATTTAAGGAAAATAAAAATCTATACATCAAATACAATACGTGTTTTTTGATACCAGGGTCTTTATTAAAATAACTTATCAAAGTCATGGTATTTTTCACAAAAGCTAAATATGTAAAAAAATAAACTTAATATCCTTTTCTTTGCAGGCACCATGTTCATTTTCAGTTTTTTTGAGTTTTTTTTGGATTAGCTTTATCGAATAAAAGCTAATTTACGGCGAAAGATACACGACGCAAACATCTGCTCGGGTTTTTGCTTTTCAGCCGCGATAGCGGACGGACGCAATGCGAGCCGACCGCCCGCAAAAATAACTATTATATTATCGTTGCAAAGTTTCAAACATCAGGGCCCCAATTCTACTAAAACAATTGTAATGACAATTGTCAACAATTTTCGCAAAATTTTCGCTTTTACCTCTTAAAGTGAAGAAAAGAAAAATTTTAGAAAATTTTCAAAATAAAATATTTCCAAAAAAAAAAACTCAAAATTCAAAAATTTTCACAAATTTTTCGCTTCTACTACTTTTAAGAGGTAAAAGCAAAAATTTTGCGAAAATTGTTGATAATTGTCATTACAATTTTTTTAGTAGAATTGGGGCCCAGGTTAAGAATTTTTACTTGTCATCATTGTAATTTTTCACTTTTGGCTGAAACTATTTATACCCCATGTATATTATTTAAGTGCCTACCATAAAATACTTATTAGTTTATTATAATGTTTATATATTTACTATTATCATATTTATATATTTACTAGTATCATGCTACTTACATATTTATTAGTATTATCTTGCAATTTATATTTTGTTCAAATTCATTTTTGTTTTATTTGTTTGTAATCTTCTTTTCTTTCTTTTTTGGGTATTATACTTAAACTTTGCACACCAACAACTGCTTCTATTATAATATAGTCTGTGTCTCAATATAGCCTACGGTTGCCTGGAAAAGATCGCTTCTTAGCGATAAGGCCGCCGATTGTACTTTTTTTTTAAAGTTTATTTTTGTTTGTAAGTGTTTCAATAAAGTGCAATAAAGTATTATCTATCTATCTATCTATCTATAGCCAAAGTATGTATGTTTGTTGTTTTTCGTACTTTTAATTTACTTTAATAGTTACAATTGCAACACTGGATTATAGCATTTACATAACTTGAATAATAAAATTGAAAACTTTGTCGAGCATATATCCAATGGAGATGCCAACGTTTTTATCCGCAAACAATATTTTCTGCCAATTTTTACGGGGGACGAGGTAAACACGCATTGCACACGCGCATATCAAAATCTTGTTCATGTAAACGCACACTAAAACAATCTCGCAAACTTGTAATACGCACACAGATGAAAAATAATAATACAAAACAAAATAAAAATATTTGGCTTACTTCCGCCAAAACTGTAAGTCAGACAAATGATTAATGGTAAAATTAACACAAGTAAAACCCCACGCTAAACAAACCCTACCCAAATTTAACTATTGTAAAATATAAATGAAATGACCAGAAAAAAACATTTATATACATATAATATCATCATCAATTCAGCCTTTAGAAGTCCACTGCTGAACATAGGCCTCCCCCAAAGAGCGCCATGACTTGCAATCTTGTGCCACCTCCCGACCGACCTCCTGCGATGGCTACAATGTCGTCGGTCCATCGTGTGGGGGGTCTCCCCACACTTCGTTTGCTTGTTCGTGGTCGCCATTCGAGAACCTTTATTCCCCAGCGGTTGTCGGTTCTGCGAACTACATGGCCTGCCTATTGCCACTTTAACTTGCAAACTCTGAGAGCTATGTCGGTATACATATAATATATATACACTATAAAAACCCGACACTAAACAAACCCTACCCAAACTCAAGTATCGTAACATTTATTATGTATGCTTTGAAAAATATTGAAATAGTTTTAAGCCAAAATCACAACTCCTCACCATAGAGTAGGGCCATAAAATTGATGACAATCTAGGAATGACAGGTTATTTGAATTTAGAATTAATATAGACCAACTATCAAATGGGTATGATTATGAAAGAATTAAGAATTTATGAAAGAGGTTTGACATCGTCACAACATGAACCTTAATAGAAACTCAGAACTCATTTTCCAGCCTTTTAATCCAGCCTATTCGTAAAATCCGTTCTTAATTGTCGTCTACAGCCTATATGATACTAACTGGAAAAAAAACAGCCTTGTAAGTGTTTAGTGAGTTAATGGCAAATCGCTCCTTAAATGTAGATTAAAACACTTTTAACCCAAGAGTACTAATATAAATATATTGCCACTAATGATCGCCTGGCAGGCTACTTTTTGAATAAGACAAAAAAAACTATTTTTTTATTAAAATTTTACATACCTATTTGAAAATACCAGGGAAACCACTATCTTTTTTAAATAACAATACAAAATCATAATCATCTCTAAATCATTCCAATCATCTAATACCAATTATCGCCTCCCAGGCGATCGAAATGTGAATTTCTTGGAAACGAAGAGTCTCCGCTTGGACGCGCGTTCCCTCCCCACCGCGTCACCGACTTTACTGTTGGCGCGAACGCACGGATCAATACGTCCCTGAAAGTCCAAAATAACCGGAGAAAAACAAAAACTAATACTAATGATGATGTCCCATGTGATCGAAATGTCTATTTCTGGAAAACGAAAAGTCTCCGCATTCTCTCCCCGCCGCGTCATCGGCTATACTAAGTTGGTGTACACGCACGACTCGATACGTCCCTGCAATTACAAAATAATCGAAAAAAAAAACTGATCGCGGCCTCTCAGGCGATGATTAGTATTCTAGAGTTAATACGCACTGAAAAATTATCTGTTAGGTACTAACATTCCACATTTATAGATAATTTAACGTTAATTCCATCATTCATTCAATTAATTTCACTCAACTTGTCCCTCGCACTACGCCTTCTACCAAGGAGATGGCGTCGTAAAACTGTCGCTAATTTGTCGCAACTGGTAGTTCATCTGAATCAAAATTATACAAAATTACAAGCACAATTCACATAAATAACCTTTACTTGTGATAGGAAATACCGTGTTCCCGTAAGTTTAATGTTGCTGATCGTCTTCTACACAAAAATACCGCACAGTTCACTATTTTCACAGAGCGTTCTGCGACACGAAACGATACCAATTATTTATTCTGTGACCAAATGGCCGTGGTAGTGAGTGAAATAGTTTTATATAACGTGAATGGCCAAGTCGTGCCAAATGGCTAGCAGAGGGATACGCCTTGCATTAACATCTCCATTGGATATATGCTCGAATTTAAAAGCGTACAAACATACATACAATCCAAACATACCCTCCTCAATCGGGTAAAAACAAAGAACTTTACTGAATGAAGTACATACCTTCTTTCACTGACTAACGAGGCTATTTTGGTCCCCTGCACAGAACCGATTTTCGCAGGAACATAATTAAATGTTCACCTATTTTTTCTTCTAATCGCTACACGGTCGAAGCAAATATTAGCTTTGAAACGCTTCATATGTATGCACATCTAATTTACGAGTACCTTACCTTTTGTCCGTCGTCCAACTTTAAATGAGTAGGTACAAACTCACTTAAACCAACCACAAGAATGTACAAACTTCAAAGTAGTCCTGATAAAAATAAATTACAGCCATTTATTTCGTGAACTAAACGTCTTTTCAGTAGCGTAAAGTTTTTTCATTAATTATCGTGGAACGTATTTTGTAAACAACTTTTGTCATATAAAAAAAATAGACCCATGCTTGGATGAAAACAGAAAAAAGGGTAATTAATTTGATAATGATAAAATTTGTGCGGTCATCATTGTCTCTATGAAGAATTTGTCAATTTTAACTTTGTTATAAATGTTATCCATACCAATATATAAAAGTGAAACATTGTCTGTTTGTTTGAGGAGCTTTCACGCGATAACGACTGGATGGATTTTAATGAAATTTAGAATGGGGACAGCTAGACTAAACCCTAGACTAAAACATAAGATACTTTTTATCCTGGAAAATTGTTCGAAATGTTCCATGTAATCTGAAGTGCGCGAAGGTCGATCGAGACCGTGACTTGAATCTGCTTACATAAACTACAACTTATTTTCGAAATACCTACATGAAATTTCGTTCGGTTACAAATTAAGGCTGTTTTGTATCTCTCAAATAGAGGCTACAAATCCAGATGTGAAGTGTTTTAAATGTGCTAGTATTGACCATAGTAAGTCACAATGTGCAACGAGGCATACGTTGAAGTTTAATCATAGATCAGTTTCATAGGCGTAAACCGCGTAAATAAGGTGCAACGCATTGGCCTCACCAAATCGGAATAACATTTGTGTTTTCGTAACGTGTTACCACTGTCAGCTATTGATTAGTAATTCGTGCTACAGTCTACGTATGTCTTTTTATCATTGTCGTTGATGCAGATTCTGGTAGCTGTTCTGAAGGCACCTCATGTGCAACAGGGTAACACATCTTACGTATAAGAAAGAAAGAAAAGAAAGAAAGAAAGTACATTTATTTCTGACAACACAACATTAAACATTATCAAGAAGAAATAAAAAATAGGAAACGTGGTAACGTTTTTTAATATTTTTTAAGTGGCTGGCAAATAGAACCAACCTCACGTAAATGTTATAATTGTGTTGCCTACTAGGTGAACGTGTGTAGACATCAATGCATATTGGTGCTTTTGTCAACGGTTTGTCTGTTCCCGAGATAACGCTTTGTCTAGTTTTGTACCCGTTGTTAACGTCGTAATAACAACGATCGTTAAATTCCAGTTGAAATGGAACAAATATGGCACAACAGGTTGTTTGGTAAGGTTAGATCTGTGACCAAACGTCTGAAGCTAGTTGGGGCACGTCGGTGGGACCAACCACAAGTTTGGGTTGTTCTCTGAGATACCAATAGATGTTGATCTTTTTATTCTGCCCCAAAAGCCCTAATTGCGCCTGACTTGTTCCGTGCTAGAGGTGGATGTTTGGAGCCTTCAAATGATAACTTATGCGTAGTTTTCTATGGTTGAAAGTTTGTCGCAGGTGCCTAACTTACGTATTACGTCCTTTAGACACCGACATCATAGTTGCGCCGTTGGTAGGCGAGAGGGACCGTTTAGTGTCATTGTTTAGCGAGTTTTCCGCTATTGGTTGACATTGTTTACTGGTACTGTGATATCCACAGTGTTGCGACAGGTAATTATTTTTATGCTAACCATGGCAGGGTTTTTGATGGATCTAAAAAAGTGCACTTTTCTAAAGACAAGTTGTCTGGTCAAGCTCATAAGTCTGGATCAGGTGCGGCCGACTCTAAAAGTAGAAACTTTAGTAAATCACCGAATGGCAAGTAAGTTTAGGTCTAGTGTGACATTTAAGGCAGTACATTGCTACTGCTAGGTCGCCAACTATTCATATGGTCAATGTTTTGATGCTGTAATTTCAGTTTTTAGTGCAGTACGGATCTATCTATCTACTGCTTGCATTGAGCAAACCAGTATGAGCGATACTGCCGCTCTGAACTTAACATGATATCTATCAAGGCAAATCATAAGGGTGTCAGAGTTTGTCAGGCTGCCCGAGGGCCTATGTTGAGGTTACTCGTTATACAAAAACTTATGAAACTCTTATCCAAGTCGCAAAGCGATGGTAACTTTAACGCGACAATGGGCTTCAGAATAAATTGAGGCAAACAAAGTGCAATAAGACCATACTGTGTTTAAGACAAGGAAGCAACCACTGCTTATGCACTGGGCGACTTTGTTTGTTGGAAAGTTTTCAGAGTTCTGGTGGACTGAATTACGACACAACAAGTCGATACAAGTTTGTCCAGCGGCTCCCACACAGCTAATTGTACGCCTCTGTCTGTGACTCTTCTTTGACATCTCTGCTGAGACAAGCTAACTGTGCGCCTCTGTCTGTGACTCTTCTTTGACTCTTCTACATCTTTGCTGAGACAAGCTAACTGTGCGCTTCTGTCTGTGACTCTTCTGCGACTCTTCTACATCTCTGCTGAGACAAGTTAACTGTGCGCCTCTGTCTGTGATGAAAAAGCATCGAGCCGAGCTCTGCTTTGACATGCTAACTATGCGCCTCTGTCTGTGACTTGAAAGCATCGAGCCGAGCTCTGCTTTGACATGCTAACTGTGCGCCGCTGTCTGTGACTTAAAAGCATCGAGCCGAGCTCTGCTTTGAATTGCTAACTTGTTTACTATCTGTGACGTAAAAGCATCGAGCCGAGCTCTGCTTTGACTTGCTAACTCGTGTACTGTCTGACTTAAAAGCATCGAGCCGAGCTCTGCTTTGACATGCTAACTTTATGAGTTTCTGTGACGTAAAAGCATCGAGCCGAGCTCTGATTTGACATGCTAACTTTGCGACTGTCTGTGACGTAAAGGCATCGAGCCGAGCTCTGCTTTGACATGCTAACTTGGTGACCGATTGTAACATCGTAAGCATCGAGCGAACTCGGTTTCGACACGATTACTTGAAGCGTCTATCTGTAACATGAAAACATCGAACTCTGCTGACATAGCTCTTAATATGCATTTAAAAACAAAATGCTTTCGTGATGCGACACGAATGACGGAGATATGGAGTTCTGTCATTTGTGGTTTTTAGTTTCTCAGTATTTAAAGTTAGCAAGCATTGAGATCTCATGAGTTATTTCGATTTGCAAGAATGTTATTCTAGTCTAATCTAATTTTGAACGTTTTATAACAATTTCAAAGTGACGTTCACAACTGTTTGAGTGCACGCTTACAGTTGTGATGAAACTGTTAATTGTTGTTGAAAATGAACACTTTATGCTGCAAAAATGTTTCGGAAAGTACAACAATGGCATGTTTCAAATTGCGAAGTTCCCGAAGATCCGAGGTGCTGCCCATCCAAGAAAGATCAGGCGATCGAGGACGCTCCCCGGTCAGGAGAGGAAGTAGGCGGAGCCTAGAGGCGGGGCTTAGCATCACGTGATGACTTTTTTGCGCGCAATACCAGCTGAAACTGGATCCAGCCGGGCAGACCTTTTCCTCAGCGGGGCAGCGAGAGCGGGGCGCCACTTTTTCTGCCAGCAGTCGAAGCAGCCGGACGTTCCTGAATATTTCTTGAGTTCCTTAAATTCCCCAATTTGATTTTGTAACAGTGTTTAGTTTATTTTGTTGAGTTTAATAATACCTTTGTGTGTGTGATCGTGTATATTTTTTTTTATAAACCTACTTCTGGTTGCTAATAATACTGTAAGGAGTAAAACAGGAAGTGGGCGGAGCCTAGAGGCGGGGCTTAGCATCACTTGATGACTTTTTTGCACAACACTGGCTGAAACTGGATCCAGCCGGGCAGAACTTTTTCTCGGCGAGGCAGCGAGAGCGGAGCGCCACTTTTCTGCCAGCAGTCGAAGCAGCCAGACGTTCCTGAGTATTTCTTGAGTTCCTTAAATTCCCCCCATTTCATTTTGTAACAGTGTTTAGTTTACTTTGATGAGTTTAATAATACCTTTGTGTGTGTGATCGTGTATATTTTTTAAATAAACCCACTTCTGGTTGCTAATAATACATATATTATCCATTATTTAATTATAGTATCCGTCTGTCTGTTTGCGCATCAATATACAAATACAGGACCGATTAAAATGCAGTTTTCACTGTTAGATAGTTTAGGTTTGGAATTAAATTCTAGTGTACTTTGTACTCACCTCAATCCTATAGGTAGAAATCGAAAAACAATAAAAAACGGTTTGACGTCTGAACAAAGTATATTGAAATTAGGGTACCCAATTATAACTAACTAAGATGATGCCTACTAACAGAGTTTTAAAATAAAACTAGTTAACATTTATTTAAAGGTTATTAATATGACTCACCCAAAGTTTGGAAAAGCAATCCTAAGCAAACAAGCTCCACGACTCAAGAACAAATCTTGTTTGACTATTTTCTATTTCTAACACTCACATAAACCTAATAAAGGTTTCGCCCCTCGTATAATGCGAACTCTCATAAGTTCACACATATTGACAGAACCGCCCAAATATAACGAAAAATTCCTAAAATGCTTTGCCGCCGTTCAAGGTATTGGGCCAAAGGCTCACTGAAAAACGCATTGTATCCCTGGAAAAAATTGACCCTTATTAATTCGCCATATTTATCTTAGGTTGGGATTAGAGACTTTCACTAATTGTATTATTGCCAATTTGGAATTTCTTTATTTGTAATTCCTAAGTTTATATGTTGTTGTTTTTCTTTTTGTTTGTGTTGTGTAGACAAGTAATAGTAAAGTGCAGTTGTCTATGTGTAGACAGGGTTTGCTTAAGCAACCATTACTATTAAGACCTCAGTAGTTCCTCATTGAAACTCACTGCAGTGAGTTGGTTAAAACTTGTACTGTTTATTAAGTTATGTTCACCAAGGTAACATTTTGGAGCCAAATAACTTTTATTCGACTCCTGAAATGTCTCAGCTTTTTATCCTTTGCTAAATAATCTTAGTTTTTCAATATGGTCCTAACTTTGCAATCATTTGTTTCGAGATTTTAGAGGGGCAGAAAGCGCTCAACCACGCTCGAAGTACTTTTTTAACTTACATGCAAAGGAAAAACTTCCCAAAATCTGGCGGTGTCTCAAGTTAACAAAATTAACCCTAAGCTGAAGTTAACTGACCCAAATAATGGTCGAAAAATGTCGGCGGCCTCAAAGCGAAAAAGTTAATGAAAATAAATGCCAGTTTTTATATTTGTCATGCTGATTAGGGTATATAGCGCTGGGTTAGGGCTAAAGGGCCACAATTTTTTTATCATTTCTAAAATAAAAGATCGGGTATGAGTGATATCACCAATCTCCACTCCAGCAGAAAACGATAGTCACTGTCATAGTTCACAGAACAAACAACAACTGCAAACTGAATTGGCAGTAGGTCACTCTTATAAATGTTGAATAACCGATAAAAATGAAGGGGCGCGCGGGCGAATTCTTGAGTGGAGAACATTTTTGCCAAACGAAATGTAGTATGCCCTTCAACCAGTTGGAGTAACGAACTACGCAAAGTAGCTGGCAGCAATACCCAGGATACAGATTTTATTTACCTGGGATACAGATTTTCTTGTCCGGGTTCTAACATGCCATGTAAACTACATACTTAAATAAGTTTTATATTTTTGTCATTTTGTTTCACCAGTGTACTTACGAGTATATTTATTAAACTGTGCCACATTATGTAAATTGAATAAAGTTCAAGCAAATACATGAGAAGAGATGATGATCAGGCTCAGAAATGCCCAGAATTTTGTCCAACAATGGACTTATGCAGGCTGTTGATGATAATATTGCATATGAAAAAACTAGTGGCAGAACATATGAAAAAACTAGTGGCAGAACATATTGAATTGCACCTATTCATGCTGAACAACAGCATGAATAGGTGCAAATCGCCAGTCTAGAATAATAATGAATAAAAAAAATAGAGAACCATAGCACCCTATAGTTTTATATTTATTTTTAGGTAATCTAATGACACCAATAATATGTGTGTGTACGTAGCAGGCAGATTGAAGATCCTTGACGGGCGCACTATACGCTATGTGTCATTGTTCATTAGTTAGACTTAGTGTATGGAGATTAGAATAAAAATGATATAAGAAGTGAAGAGGTCATAATTATTGCTATCAAAAACGCGTCATATCGATTATATGAATGAATATGTATATTTTTTACTAGCTGTACCCGCGGCTTCGCACGCGTGATCTTTTCTTTAGGTTCAAAGTACCATAATGTGCTTTTACAGGACCAATTTACCAATATTTGATCAACATTTATTTAGCCGTGAATAATACTTTTATCCACTGCTCGGCTTCTAACTCACCAGATTTAGATACCAATTACACCAGTTTTCAAATCAAACCCTAAGCTATCTAACAATGAAAACCGCATTGTAATCGGTCCAATAGTTTTTACGTGATACGTGAACAAACAAACATACAGACAAACAGACAGAGCGACACGATTAAAAAAACGTGTTAATACCCTTTTTAAGCACCCAAGAGCATTTTTTATGTATCTTCTTTTTTTACAGCCTTTTTCGATTTTCGATTGCTTTATTATAAGTATAGATATATGACCGTGTCAATTTGCAAAAAAATCCGTCTAGTAGTTTCAGCGTGATACGTGTTACTTTTAATGACTTTCAACCCATATATTGCGGAAACCCTTTAATTTTTCGGGATGAAAAGTTTTCAATGTCCTACCTAGTAATCATACCAAGTTTCATTTGAATTTATTCAGTAGTTCCTGTGCGATGCGCGGTCAAGATACGAACAAACAGACCGACAAACAAAAATAAAAAGTAAAACAGTTTTATCATGAGTATCGAATATAGAGAACCATCCAAAAAATATTATTTATTACTTAAATATTACCATTATTTTGGACCCATATCCCGCAGAAGCTCTTTAATTTTTCGGGATAAATATGTCCTTAATTTTAACCTATCATATAAATTAAGACGGTGCCAAGTGGCATCAAAACCCGTGTATTAGTTTTAGCGTGGTACCTGTTCTTTTAAATAAGTTTCATCCCCTATCCTGCGAGAACCCATTAAATTTTTCGGGATGTAAAGTAGATATTCTATGTCCAACCTCGTAGTATGAACTCAAATCATACCAAGTTTCATTTTAATTCATCCAGTAGTTCTCGTGAAGTACGCCCAAGGTACAGACAGACATACATACAAAAATGAAAAAACATACAGTTTTTTAAGGCTTCATTATAGAACATAGAGAGAATTCATTCATTCAAGAAAAAAAATACAGTTTTGGCTTCAGTATCGAATATAAAGTATCCTCCAAAAGAAAATTTCTAAATATCTTCAATGTACAGAATTGGACCCGTTACAGTTTTATTATAAGTATAGATAGATATAGATTAAAGCATGGATTTTTTACAATAAATAGTTAACTATCTATCTATGTTTCAATAGTGTACTTCTCGAAGTTATCCAATAATCTGACTAACTAACCGTAACTGTAATGTATTCGTACACGAGGCCCGTGAAAGACAAGTGACTGTATTGTATCAACTGTATTGGCTCGCAAACTGGCCTCGTGTCCAGAGCGCATATTACCAACTATATGATTAATGATCATATTACTTTCAGGGGTTTGAAAAAAACGGGCAAGTAATAAAACCTTGAAAGCATAAAAAAATCTCTATGAGACATTTTAATTGAACTGTTCAAAATAAGGAACAAACATAAGTTTCCATTAGGGAAATGTCGCGTGGCACAACGACAAAGATCAGCGTCGAGCTTCACCGGTGTTTATTGTAAAATAGGAGACATTAGCGTAAATTGCTTTATACGGCACAAAATCTACATTAAAAATCCTTTAATCCTCGTTCCCATCCGAAGAAAAAAATACAGGATATTTCAAGTTTTTCCTTCTGTCTTTTTTTAACGCCTAAGTAACATTTTTCTCAATTAAAATGTCTACATTGAGTGTTATGCTTATTTTATTTTAGATTCAATGATGTCTCTTTCAATACTGCTTGGAAATAAAAAGTAATTAGAACTGAATTTATACCAAAAAATATGGTTGCTTAACGTACTAAATTGACAAAGCAAAGCGAGGTCTTGTAAGCGATGTCTTGTAAGCGATTTGGATGAATCAGCATACATTTTTGTATGAAGGTATGTATGCTTGTTCAGCGATAACTTTTGAACTTTCTGCCTTGTAGGCACAGTTAAGTACCACCACTAGGTCCACCGCCATTCTCCCGCGGGTGCTGTGAGGACCAGCAGGGAATTCAGGTGGTTTGGCTAAGACATCACTAACTGCCGGTAACAGAAGAATGACTTTTATAACCTAAAATGCCGATAAGCCAAAGCAGCGCGTCCTTTTTGCGCCACAATATATGATTACTGATTAAACGTTCTTACCTGTAAGTGAATTACTATTATAATTATAAGAGCGCCTAGTCCGAAAAGATTGATATATAAACACATGTAGTATCGCCACCCGGTCCCACCATTTTATGCACAAGTTGAGAGTAAAAAGTTGAAGAAAACCTCCTTGCTCCACTAAAACCTTCCCGTATTTTCCTATTTCTATTTATGTCATCTTGTTTAGAGCTGGAAAAACCTGTTGTCATTGATAATATTACCGCTAGAGTCTTAAGACTGGGAATATGAAATATACGGAGGGTGGGCTATCAATCTCTTCGGACTTGGCGCTCCTATAATTATGATAGAACTTCACTTACAGGTAAGTTCGTTTAATCAGTAATTATATTTCGTACCTAGTCCTCTAGATTGATATATAAACACATTTTTGTAGACCTTGAGAGATATCGGTAATATCATCAATGCAGAAGTTTGTACCTTCACAGTACATTTTTATCACTAATTAATTTGTGATAACGTTAATGTACAATTAACCTTAGAACTCTGTCTACTAATATAACATATTGTGACCATTAACCGATAACTATTCTTGAGATTGTGTCAAAATTATCGTTTTAATTCTTAAATTTACTTCTTTATTTATTTATTTTTATTTAAATCCCGCTCTCATCCAGATTGCTTTTAATTAAGCAATTAAATGTTAAATGCGAGGCTTATTAATACATATAAAATAGATCTTCAGACTTCCATTAAAAAACCGATGAACAATACAACAATGTAAGAGCTTTTCAGCTGAGCGTATTGTCGAAAAATAATAATAATAATAAAATATCTAACTATAACACACGCTTATCCATGTGTGAAATATTATATCTACCATAATCCATATCTGAGATTTCATCGTGATACGGTAAGGTAATATATCAACATTATCAATTTTTATACACAAACTTAAAACATTATTGGAATCTATCATAATATAATTATAATCATCGGCAGAGCTAAAAATATCATTCAAAAGTGTAGCTTAGACAAAAAACTTTTAATTAGAAATTATCAAGTGTAAGACATGGTATCATTTTGATTTAAATCTAACAGGAAATGCCCAATAACTAAGAAATATCAACCAACAAATTCAGATAAACAGATCAACACAAACTCCATATTGTAACGATATGAAAACTACAAGACAATTAAAAAATATGAGTCAATATAGCGTAACCTTCCTGTCGCTTATTATTAATACAGCAACAGACAAATGTATACGATAAGAACGTTCGAAAGCTATAATGTAAACGCCAGACCGTCTACGTCTGTTTGCCGAGAACTCTCCGAACTGCGGGCAACGTCCTCGGCTGCCATTTCCAATTATTTGATCATGATTCTATTTACCTATCTCTCGAAGTGGACAGAACTATGTCAAGTACCTTAGATTTCTTTCTCCAAGCTGGTGCTCTGAAGTTTTCAGTACCGGGCTTAGTAATTGTAAATCAAGCCAGAATGCTACTGTAACATACAGCAACTTTGTTGGTGTATACAATGCATAACCACTGAATTGCAGCAATAATTGCCGAAATATCTCATTTCTGATTTCTCAGAAATGGGATTGTTTTTTCGGCAATTATTAAGGCATTAGGCAACCGTTTTATGACGGCACAAAATCCACATTGTTGGAGTAAATTTTGCAAAACCTATTTATATTCTAACAACAATGTAAAAACAAAAAATAACAGGAAAAATAATTTAAACGCTTCTACAGATTTATATCGATACACTAGCTACGCCCCGCAGTGTCACCCGCGGTGATGATGATAAATAATATAATATGTATGTGTTATTCCAGGACTATATATCACCAGGAGGTCTATATATCAAATTCCATCAAAATCCGTTTAGCAATTTCAGCGCGAAGACCGAATAAATATACACAAATGAATACAATAAACATAAAAAAACAAGACACACACACACACAAATACACACACACATACACACACACACACACACACACACACACACACACCCACACGCACGCACACACATACTCACCCACTCAAAACCTTTCACGTTTATAATATTACTAGGATAGCTGCGCCCCGCGATTTCACCTGCGGTAATGATGATGAAAAGTATCATATGTATTAACCCAGGAAAAAATGTAAACTATGCGTAACTACAAAAATCTGCATACAAAAATTTCATTAAAATGCATTGAGCCGTTTCAAAGTGAAAACCGGAAATCATAATTACACACACACACTCACTCATAAATATACGCATTTATTAGAAGAATTTATTAAGTTTCAACCTACATAATATGAAAATAGCCTACTTCAATAATAACAACACAAAAGGTAAGAGCAGCTTAAATAAAAGAAATGAAATTAAAGAAATAATCCACATTTCATGTCACGTACTGTGAAATTCTCAGCGGAAAACCATTTCGTCCCTAGACGCGTGACAGTGGTACAAATAAAACGTTTCCTATTATTTTTCTGTACTGTGGTCATTTTATATCCTTACGTGATTGTGTAATTAGCGAATCGTAGCTGCGGTTTGCGGATTTCTGATATCTTTGAGTACTGCTGCGTGTGCGCTCTAATTGCAGAAATACCGTAGAAGAAGTAATTTTACAAACTACAATGTCGCTTTTTTTTGTTATAAAAAAAAAACTTTGAGGTCTCTAATAAAAAGATTTTGGTCAATAGTACATTACTCCCGCGGTCTGTAATGACTGTGTTGCTGGCAGCGATGATGATGGTCGAGAACTTAACTAAGCAAAGCTCGTGGCCATCATAGCGTGGCCAGCAGCGCAACAAGAACTTTACGAGCATGAGAAGTGTACATCATTATCATTAGTCACAACGAAGTCAGGCTTGAACGTAATCCAAATTTTTCCTAATGAAATAATCCATACCAATACATAAAAGTGAAACGTTGTCTGTTTGTTTGTTTAGGGAGCTTTCGCGCAATAACGGCTGGATTTTGATGAAATTTAGAATGGAGACAGTTTATACCCTACAATAAAACATAGGATACTTTTTATCCCAGAAAATTGAAAGTTTTCGCGGGAAAACTGGAAAATGTTGATTAGTTGTGGTTGCCACGGAAACGAAATAACAAGTCTGTCAGAAAACACCAAAGAGCGTTGGTGCTATACCTAATTTTGCATTCGTTTTTAATATTTTAGAAGAAAATAGAATGCTTATTTTCGCAATAAACAGTAGTCTGCGCGTACGAAGTCGCAGGCGGGAAAGCTAGTAAAAAAATAAAGGTGAGTTTTATCTAGGGTGTTGTCCATACAAATAAAGTAGTAACAAAATGTGTGGAAAATGAAGAGAATAAAACAAAATGGTATAGGCTCCCCTATACCCTATGAGCTATTGAACAACTTTTTTTTAAATAGTTTCTTACTGTCTGCATCATGTTTCAAATCATGAAACATGTAATCATGTTTCGCGCATCATGTACAAACTACTGGACCGATTTCGATGTGGTTTTGCGAATCTGTTGGATTGTTTGTTGGAGCTTAGGTTTTGACTTGGTATCTCAATCCGTTGAGTAGAAGCCGAGCAATCGATAAAAACTATTTGACGGATAAACAAATTTTGATGAAATGAAGTACAATGTACTTTATATGTACATTTTGCACGGAAATAACACATAGGTTACTTTTGACCCAGTGAAATAACCACGCGGGCACAACTAGTAGAGAGAGATTTTTTGGATCTCGCGTCCATCCCTTATGTACTGTATTTGTACCTTCTACTAAACATTTTTACTCTGACCATACACGGTCAATTTTGTGATGCTTACAACCTCTTTATGTTACGTAAAACGTATTGCTTTCAATATTCATATATATATACTGAGTTAGATGTGCAGTCGGGCGGCGAGTAAATACATGGCGATGCGGTATTTCATGGCTTTTGGTTAATAACGTCGTGCGCAGATGGCATAACAGGCAATGAATCACTGACATGTGTGAATGTGTCATCAGGAATCGCTGAATCTAATAATCTGGTCGAATGAGCTGAATGTGTTGGATTAATTAAGAGAACAGGATATAGGTGAGTACACAATAATCGTACTAATGTTATTTTGAATTGAGATATCTGTGTTTGAAGTGAGATATATTTTGAATATATATATATATATATATATATATATATATATATATATATATATATATATATATATATACACACACAAGTAAAGGTACCTAGTTCTACTAAAATTAAAATGTATTTTGTCTAATCTGTTTCTTTCGCAGTGGCTGTATGCTTGCAATTTTTTTAGCAGTTCCAAATGATTTCGTTTGTGTGTTGTAGCTAAATAAGTAGAATCGCTGTCGAAACTGTCGGATGAATATGAAATACCTTCCTTCACACTGTTTTGAGAAATTTCCTCTAACACAGTCAACACAACAACGTTAAGGAGTGGAGCGCTAATTCCTACGGAAATTGCGGAGGCACGTTTGCTGCGAACAATATTGAACATGTTTCAGATGTGAGCCGACGGTGATGGAATATCAACAAGGCTTTTTAATGGCTCTCTAAGTGCCTAGAAGGCCGAGAAGTAATAGTAAAAGAAGTTTTCCCTTATATTAAAATATCTTGCAAATGGTTGTACCTACTAAGGTTCGTTGGACAAATCGTTGTAAGCATAATACTTGGGTCTATCCCACTAGTCCCATGCTGCCCAACTGCCACTATTTTGACCCAGTACTCCCATGGGACAAGTGACACCAATATTTCGGACCCAGTAGTCCCATCCTGTTGTCCCATTACACTATTTTTACCCAGTAGCCCCATGAAACAAGATGACGATATAAATTGATGACGCCATGTTAAATATTGTGCACAATGATGAGGAAACTTTGCCACGCAAACGAAAACAGTATATATATAAGAATGTTTTATCATAAAACATTCTCCAATGCAACTCATAAAAGGGATTTTTTTTAGAAAACGAGACATTAATACCAAAATTTTGTGACTAAAAACGTGTAAACAATTAATTTAGTTTTTATATTCTAGATATATATCAATTCATGTTCCAGTAGGAGAATCACCTTCAACATCTCAATTGTGACCATTTGAGATGTTGAAGGTGATAATGTTATATTAAACATAACATTGCTTAGATAGATCAACTTAGGTTTCAACAAAAAACATTTTAGAGTATAAAAAGTATCATGTTTGGGTATGAGAGATGGTGGCAATGCATTATTAACCATAATTCAACGACACCGGGTTCGATCCTCACCCGATTCAATTACTTTTAATAAGCTATGTGCGGATTAATTTCCGTCTCTCCATGCTTCGGGAAGGAAGTCTTCTGCCCCAGCTGCTAACAATTTAATATAATATATATCAGTTGTAAAGCCACGTCAGAGACCCGCAGCCTGATAAACTCTGACACTAGAGGTCAGCACTACCTTATTCGATACACAAATATCACGTCTGGGTGTTGTAGATGTTCAAATAGTGCCTGATTCCATCAATGCAAGCAATACTTGTTTATTATCAGGATGATGTAGGTACTGTTTTTGTTGCTGAGATTTTTACCTACTCTGATTTTAATACCTCAGTATGCAGTACTGTTGTATTCTTTCTGTTCTTAATTTTTAATTTGAGTCTTTCAACATTATTGGCACACCAGCCTCATCGTACCCTAAACATAACACAATGTAATGTAATGTAATGTAATGTAATGTGTACACAGTAAATATAACTTGTACATTGACATGTGGTAGTATTAACAGGAATTATTTATTAATATCATTAGTACACAATGCACGTATATATTATTTGCTGTAGATTAATGTTATTAAAGAAAGAAGAGATTCCTCTTAGCAATAGGATCGCCCATTGTTACACTTCATTAACTTTTAGTCCTGATTTGTTATATTCCACCCGGCTACGGCGACATATTGTGACAGTATGTCTGTATGTGCGTCTATCTCATAGACCACTGCGACTTACTGTCTATCTCCATAAAATTGCTATGCATCTATCTATTAAAACTTGAGTTATTTAAGCCTGCTGAAAATTTGGTAATATTCTGTTTTCAGACGTTGTAAAGTTAATGGAAGTTTTGGGCTATAAGTGAGGTATTCCCAGTTCGACCGTAACGTTCTGTAAACAAGTAATCTCATTACAGTTTAATCAACAGAGGATTCACTGTACACGGATATTACTTCTCAATTTTGAAATAACGTGGTTCGTTGGAAGGTACAATATTTGAAGGGCGCTTAACTAGTGAATTTTGTGGACAAATATAGGGACCCCAATAATATATATAATGTTATAGGACCCCAATGTAGGGTTCCAAAACCCCTGTCACAATGTTGGCCATTTTTTAGCTTTTATTGAAATTGAAATGTTTGTATGTATGTTAGTTTGTTTAGGTCAAATCTTGCAAGCTGAATTAGAATAACTTTCTCTTGTTCCACGGAGTTAAAATTTTACATATAGGTTCAGTTCCGATGACAATGCATTTTTATGGTCAGTATGAATGGAATCGACCTCCAAGGATTAGCTTTAGATAAAGTATTTCTTCAACGTCAACAGCACAGACACAAAACGTTGTGTACGCATTTACTATGACAGCTGTTTTAAGATTTACCATAACATGGATTGTAATAGCCCGTATTAAGTTTCACCATGACATGGCAACTGCATAAAAGTTATTTTAAATGGTTATTTTACTGACTTTTTATTATTAGATGATTTCATCGACACGTCAAAGAAAACCTTACGTAATATGAAGGAAGATTAATTTCAAAGTTATCACGTATCAAGCAATAAAAAGATTTAGCGAAGTGAATTTAAGCCCAAAAATATACTAAATTAATTAGATTAATTATTGTATCGCAGAAACTAGCTGCTGCCGGAATGTATCTCTTGACATCCTGTTTGAGCAATTATCATTGCTAATACACTCTCACACATAGCTTTAACAGTGTATTGCAATAAGTATTTACATCGACTATTTAACATCGTCTATATAAATACGTGTTTTTTTTTTTTTTTGTTGTAATTCTGTATTTTAGTGATAGAGTGTCTAAAATAGCTATAACTATTTCAATCAATTAACAAAGACTTATAAAAAAAACGATTTGAACCTGTTCAATATAGAGAGCAATATATTTATTATGTGGCAATATGTGATCTAATGGATTACAATTACAATTATTTTGATTCATGTGTTAGTGACATTTTGATTTGGAGCATAGTGAAGAGACTCCTTTCGTTACGGAAAATAATATGGTTTCCAGAGAAAGAAAATAGCGACTAACGCCTCAAGGCTAGTCCAATATTTACATGATCTAATTAAGAGCAAGTTTTGGGTAACTACCTGAGAAACGGGATATTTACCATGGATACTATTTTCACTAAGTAATCTGAAATATCGGTATTTCGGCACTGTTGCAAGTGCCGTGATCACGGATAACTGAAGTAACTACGGGTGGATGGATAAGTTTTTACGAACAGACGAAATGGACTACCCTCTAATGGAATGGTTTAGAGTAACGAAATTATATGCGGGTAGTTGGAGACAACGTCACCATTCTCGACGCTGATATCCGCTTCTTCAATCTTTTCGTGAATGGATCTATGCAACTCGATCAAAACGTCAAAGTCAATAAAATAACGTCTTTAGCACGATTTAATCCCATTTAAAAAAATTAACCATGGTGTTCGAATCGCGAAAGTTTAAAAGTCACATATTTACGCTTGCCAATATCTTTGTGGTTCAATTTGTAGTTATAATGGAAAACATAACCTTAATGTCACAACTAGAACAGATTTTGGAATAGCAACCTGTGGGGCAAGAACGAACTTCTAGCGAGAAAGTATTCGTATCATACACGTCATGTGGCGTCACAAATATCACAGAGTTTGAATGAGATTTTTACAGCTCCTCCTATCTTAAGTAAAAATAAGTAATTTTACGTGAGCTCACGTTAGTGTCCGACTATCTTATTGTATTTATGGTAACCACTGACATTAATGTATGTAATGTAGATGTCATGAATAATCGATGATTGTCACATAGTCAAAACACAATTTCAATCGTATGTTCTTTGTGCTAACAACTTTCGTCAACCTCCGTAAACTCGATACGTTTACTGTACGAAACTTCAAAATTTCCGTGCTTTCCCTTCAGAATATAGTGTCTCACGGTGTGATCGCTTTGAAAAGTGGAAGGTCTCAACAACCCGTCATATATTATGTTTCTAGCTAGATAGACGCGTTTGTTATAGGTCCCTCAAGCTACAGTAGCCCTTTGAAAGCGGTTCGTTGAACATAACACACGTGACTGTTTTGCTGAATTCACTGATCCCCAATTTGACACGGCTGATCCCAATCAAATACCGTCATTGGTCTTTAATAATTCAGTTTATCCTAAATACACGGATACACAGCGTTTGAAGATAATTATATTGACATGATTCAGTTCCTGGACCCGTAATCTAAGTGCACCTTAGAGATTGATCTCAAGTATGGAGTAGTGTGCTAGGCTTGAGTCTAGCTTGTTAATAACGTAGTTGATAAATTTGACTCAATCCCATATAAGGCTTTTTTAAGTTTATTGGTTTAATGTTAAAGTAGATATTGGTGTCGATTCTGACGTGACCACTTAAATTTAATATTCTCTAAAATTAGATTTAGACATAAATTAGGTTGACACATTAGGTACAAACTGGATAACCTATTCTGAATATGCACACCTAAATCTAATTTTGAATTTAGATGGTTTTATTTACTCAATATAGGTTTAGTTAGCATTTTCGTATTCTGGACGACTTTCTAAAGCTAATTTTAGGAAGCATCTTACAAGGTCCTTCTTAAAATTTTCTTATTCTCTGAAGCCACAGAATAACTAATACTTAGTACAAGATCAAGCAAATTTATTTGTTTTGTAATTCGCAGATCTCTACTAGCGATGTAGGGATGTTGGTGTCGCGTATAGATACTTTTACAACAGATTACTAATATCGAGGGATGTAGATAACGCCTTATTTAAAAAGGTTTTGAAGGCGCGAAGACGCAAACTTGGTGCAAAAGTTTAACTGAACTGAGACGGTAGGTTGGTGTTAGTTGTTTCGTTTCCACCTCCAATAATCTTTTAGGTATATAATTGTACGGCTCACGATTAGTTACGATTTTGATTGACGATGAAATCTTTATTGTTGCGGCGTTCATAAAGTCCGCAGAGAAGTATGTGTTTAATTTGTTTGTGGACAAGGTTAGACATACAAGGTTATCGGATATCTTCGGTATAATGTCAGGTCAAACAGGCTCTTGCATCGCTAGTCGTGCTAGGACGTGCTATGAGGACTACGCGATGAGGTGTATAATTGTCCATAGAACTTCTCGAGCTCACTTAAAACCTCTGGCTTCGACGAAACGATGCTGCCACTGTCAGTTTTCAGGTTCGTCAACAGGCTTTGCCCAATAGACAGATCTCTTGCGAACACTTTGGAGCCCTTGTTCCGCTCTATTGCGTTCTTAATACAAGTAGTATTATAAGAACGCAAATCGTGTCGCATTGACTTGGAGATCTGTTTATTAAGCAAGCTGTAACTCGACATATCCACTGAAGACTGCAGCTTCATCTCGTCTCGTTCTTAGATCATTTTGCGCATTCAGCGTTATAGCAAAATCAAAGTAGCCCGTCCCAAAGGTTCAATCCGCTGAGAGGGCTAATGTCCTAAAGAGGCCATAATTTATCCAAACGGCGTGTCGGACACCACTCGTCCTGTCGTCTGAATTGATGGCGAAATCCTCCCGATTGTAGCCGTAAAATGCGACGATAACTCACAATCGTAATAATAACAGTGTTTGGAATAGTTTGGTTTTAGGAAAATGTTTTTTTATTGAAAATAATAATGTTTCTTTATTGAAAATAATAATGTTTCTTATGGAATAAGAATAATTTTTTATCCAAACAAATTATAGTAGATAAGATATCTTCGTGGAATAGTACGCCAGTTGCCGTACTGACGTCACACATTTTCGGCAAGGAATTTTATGCGGCATCACCTAGTTTGGGGCCTGTTGCAACACAAATTTACATCTACTCAAGTCTGTAGTATAATCTTACTGTCCATCTCTTTTGTAATTGTGTACATACACAATTACAAAAGAGATGGACAGTAAGATTTGTATAACACTTGAGTAGATGTAAATTTGTGTTGCAACAGGCCCCAAACTAGGTGATGCCGCATAAAATTCCTTGCCGAAAATGTGTGACGTCAGTACGGCAACTGGCGTACTATTCCACGAAGATATCTTAACGCGGCGCGTTACTTGCGTGAATGGTCATAGCGAATAAGGGCCCTGGTCTCGTGGCTAGAGATCCTAGGTACGAAATCGTACGGTCGCGGGTTCGAATCCTGCAAGGTGCAATCATTTGTGTGATGAGCAGAAATGTTTGTTTGCGAGTCATGGATGTAATATTCTTATCTATGTATGTTTATCCGTTATCTAGTGCCCACAGCAAAGGGTATCCTAGTTTGGGGCCAGGTAATTGGTGTGGAAATGTCCCGAATATATTGATTTATTTATTAACTTAATTATAGTAATCCATTGAACTGTACATGTTCGTACGAAGTTTTTGAAAAATACCGAAAACATTAATTTTTCGAAGTTATACATTATCAGTAAGAAGTAAGTTAAACATTGAAAAGTGAAAATTATATAAAATATATTACATAAATACATGCTTTATTAAATTATAAATTAAATTAATTGTGTAGTGTAAGGATTCAAACAAGAACAAATTATAATTCGACCAATACTTTATATTGGTCGAAGGAATGATGTAAAATAATATACCAACAAATAAAATAAACCTAGATTTAATAATTATAACGTTAGAGATTCACATATTAATTACAATTTGGCATTACAACAGCAGAAAAAAAACACAAATTTAGCCTAGCAATATAATTATTAGAAAGATTATACAATTCAACTAAAAATAATGTATATTAATAGTTGATAGACTCAGGCGTTATATAGGTAAGTACTTATTGGATGACCTACATACCTCACCTTAACCTTACCTTACCTTACTGGTATCTCACTGGTTACTTTTACCTTATTGGTACCTCATATTAACTTGACTCTTCCAGTTATAACATAAATAAAACTATAACGAGAAACAAGCAAATATTAAAACTTTAAATAATCTTCGAACCGATTATAGCTAAGAACCATCTCGAGCAGATCAGCTTTCAAAAACCGAAAAAAAACCGAATCAAATCGGTCCATTCATTTAGGAGCTACGATGCCACAGACAAACGACTACACAGATTAGTCCCTTAAACTTATACCTCTACCTACCTCTCTCCTTTCGCGTTCGGAGGTTCATATAGAAAAATGACGCGTTTTCTTTTATTTTTATATTCATAATAACTATCCCCGAGGACTCATAGTGTTTTGATTAGCACTAGCGACTCGCCCCGGCTTCGCATGGGTAGCGCTCACACCGCGGCATTTTTCTTCATAATCGTCGTAACTTCTAAATGAAAGGTCCGATTCGAATAATTCAAAGAGTAATTTACATGCAGATAATCAACCTTGGTTTTGAACTGGAAGGATTAATATCATGAAACGAAAGTCATCATCTTTCGATTCTACCCGTGTTTTGATTGACTAATTTGAACAACAAGCCCAAATTAAAAATGTATATAACCCCCGACCTCCCACCCCCTATTATTAGCTAAGAAGCATCTCGATCACACAAGTTAATAAAAACAGCAGCTAAATCAGTCCATTCGTTAGCTCGACCACCCCAGCCTTTTCTCGACCCCCCCTTTTCTCGACTTTCCCCCCCCTTTTTCGACCCCCCCTTTCTCGACCCCCCTTTTTTCGACCCCCCCTTTTTCTCAACTCCCCCCTCTCCTCCTATATAGCTAATAACCATCTCGATCACATTAGTTTGCAAACATAAAAAACACATCAAAATCGGTCCATTCGTTTGAAAGCAACGATTTTCACCCCCACTCCCCCCCCCCCCCCCCCCCCAGGCTCCTTATGAAAGCTTAGAACCATCTCGTTTAGCTTTCAAACATAAAAACCGCAGCTAAATCGGTCCATTCGTTTGGAAGCTATGATACTAGCCCCCTTTTTCCCACCCCCCCCCACCCCCCCCACCCCCCTCCATCCCATAAACATTTTAAAAATAAGCTTCGCCACCGTTACCGCTTCGGTTCATATCTATACGTATAATAAAACTGTAACAGGTCCAATTCTGTACATTGAAGATATTTTGTAAATTTTATTTGGAGGCTGTTCTATATTCCATACTGAAGCCATAACTGTTTTTTTTTTGCCTGTCTGACTGTTTGTATCTTGGCTAGGCGTCACGCCGAAACTACTAAATGAATTTTAATAAAATTTGGTATAATTTGAGTTCATACTATGAGGTAGGACATAGGATACTTTTCATCCCGAAAAATTAAAATAGATAAATTAATTAGTTATTTCACAACTTATCACAATATAACTACTAGACGGATGTTGATTCAACTTGGCAAAGTCATAGTTTATATAATGGGTGAAAATTGAGGATACATTTAATCCCGAAAAAATGAAAGGTTCCTGCAAGATAGGGGTCCAAATACTGAAAATTTAAGATATTTTGTAAAAAAAATTGAAGGCTGTTTTGTATTCAATACTGAAGCATTTTTTTTATCTTTTGTCTTTCTGTATGTATCCTGGCCGCGCATCACGCCGATTCTACTGAATAAATTTAAATGATACTTGGCATGATTTGAGTTCATACGACGAAGTAGGACATTGGATACTTTTCTTCACAATAAATTAAAGGGTTCCGCAGGATAGAGATTGAAAGTTATTTAAAATAACACGTATCACGCTGAAACTACTGCATGGATTTTGATGCAAATTGGCATAGTCACAGTTTATACAGTCAGTTACAGTCACACAAATTATCCATTCACGCACACATACGCAGCCGCCATTTGCTTTGTCTCACACGTTTGTTTGGCAGTGTAGACTCCGTCTTTTTTTAAGCCTTCTTGATGTCGCTCTAGTAAGATTTATTATTCATATGGCTAGACTACCATATATATACTTTTCTAATTTATGTGTGGTTTTCCATCGCTCCGTGCTTCGCAGGGCACGTTAATCTGTCATTCCTGGCTGTTATTGATTAATAGCAGTCGTTAAGCCATGTCAGAGGCCCTTGGGCGGCTTGATTAACTCTAACGCCAGAGGCCAGCACTACCTCATACGACAAACAAACAAACAAACAAACCATTTATATACCCCGCGGTAAGGCACAACGTTAATAAAACAGGCATTATAAATCCATTCGAACCAATTTTCCATATTCATGGAATGGAACAAAGTGTGTATTCAGTTTAATAACAGTTTGTTAAACAAGCTTCATTAAAAATCTACAAGACATCTTTGAATGCAAAAAAGCTGTATATTAAAACCAACAGTAAGTTTGCAAACAAGCTTTTCATAATCTATACTTACAATAATTATAACTGTAACAGGTCCAATTCTGTACATTGAAGATATTTTGTAAATGTTTTTTTGGAGGATTTTCTATATTCCATGCTGAAGCCAAACTGGGTGTCTGTCTGACTGTATCTTGGCTAGGCATTACGCTGAAACTACTGAATGAATTTAAATGAAACTTGGTATGATTTGAGTTCATACTACGAGGTAGGAGGATAATTTTCATCCCGAAAAATTAAACGGTTCCCGAAGGGTAGGGGTTGAAAGTTATTTAAAAAAACACTTACTACTCTGAAACTACTGGACGGATTTTGATGCACCTTGGCACATGCATATTTTATGTGGTGGGTGAAAGTTGGGGATACTTTTTATCCCGTAAAAATAAAGGGTTCTTGCGGGTTAGGGGTCCAAATTATGTATACTGAAAATATTATATATATTTTTTAGAGGCTGTTTACCACAAACCTGTGGCTGTGTACCAAAGCCAAAAACAGTTGGCTTTCGTACTGTCTTTGTTACCTATTTAGACATGTTTTTTTCTTCATTCTATAAATAACTAGCTGTAACCGTAGCATCGCACACGTGGCCATTTCTCTAGGTTAAAAGAACACTATTACTTTTCCAAGACCTAAAATACCAA
Organism: Alsophila aescularia; assembly: GCA_946251855.1. Classification (NCBI taxonomy): domain Eukaryota; kingdom Metazoa; phylum Arthropoda; class Insecta; order Lepidoptera; family Geometridae; genus Alsophila; species Alsophila aescularia. The sequence goes on along the minus strand of OX276378.1, from coordinate 9,030,336 downwards.
TATACCAACATTTAAACAAAATTCCTTCAGACGTCAAAAAGTTTTATTGATTGCTCGTTTTCTACTCATCGGATTGAAATAATAAGTACATAAGTTTGTAAGTCAAACCCTAAGCTATCGAACAATGAAAACTACATTGCAATCAGTCTAGTAGTTTTTACGTGATGTGTGAACAGACTAACAGACTTTTAAATATGTTTTATTATTTTTCAGTAGGTTATTTTTAGTACCGTACATCTTTTTTTTTATCTTCTTTTAACGTTTTTCTTGGTACTTACTGCTTTATTATAAGTACAAATGCTCTTCATTTTTGGGTACAGTACCGTGACATACCTATTGACTGACTGACAACGCCCAACCTAAACCGTTGGACCTACGTATTTGAAATTTGGAGGAGTATTCCTTAAGTATCCTAGAGGTGAACTACGGAAGTAACTATAAACCGTAAACCATGAATACCAATTCTAAAAAAAACCCTATCTTGCGGGGACCCTTTAATTTACCGGTATGAATAGTATCCAATGTCCTACCTCGTAGTATAAACTCGAATCATGCCAAGTTTCATTTGAATTCATTCAGAAGTTTCGGCATGATGCGCGTCCAAGTTAAAGACAGATAGACAGAAAGACAGACAAAAGAAAAATTAAAAAAAAAACAGTTTTTGCTTCAGAACGAATATAGAATAGCCTCCAAAAAATATACAACATATCTTCAATGTACAGAATTTGGACCCCTATCACGCAGGAACCCTTTATTTTTTTGGGATAAAAAATATTCCCGATTTTCACCTATCATATAAACTATGACCAAGGTGATGTGCCAAGGTGCATCGACATCCTTCTAGTAGTTTCAGACAGGTAAGTGTTTTTTTAAATTACTTTCAACCACTGCGGGAACCGTTTAATTTTTCGGGATGAAAAGTATCAATTTCCTACCTCGTAGTATGAACTCAAATCATACCAAGTTTCATTTAAATTCATTTAGTAGTTTCGGCGTGATACAGACAGACAAACAGACAAAAAATGAAAAAAATAACCGTTTTGGCTTCAGTATGGAGGCTGTTCTGTAGAAAAAAAAACCTCAATATCTTCAATGTACAGAATTGGACCTTATACAGTTTTATTATAAGTATACAGATTTAATTTTTATTATAATAATTACCAATAATTTGTATACATAATGGTATACAAACGGTTCAGTTGGCCGGTCAAACGGACTACGGAAAAAAAACAAACTATTGTACAGTTGGCCGGACTTCGGAAGATTTTTTTCATTCACTTCATGCACACGCATATCTGTAATTTTGAACCTCCGTTGAGATTCAAACTATTTGAAAATATTCAACCGGACCATGTAAAATAGTATTTTTTTGGCTTTGGTACACAGCCACAGGTTTGTGGTAAACAGCCTCTAAAAAATATATATAATATTTTCAGTATACATAATTTGGACCCCTAACCCGCAAGAACCCTTTATTTTTACGGGATACTTTTTATCCCGTAAAAATAAAGGGTTCTTGCGGGTTAGGGGTCCAAATTATGTATACTGAAAATATTATATATATTTTTTAGAGGCTGTTTACCACAAACCTGTGGCTGTGTACCAAAGCCAAAAACAGTTGGCTTTCGTACTGTCTTTGTTACCTATTTAGACATGTTTTTTTCTTCATTCTATAAATAACTAGCTGTAACCGTAGCATCGCACACGTGGCCATTTCTCTAGGTTAAAAGAACACTATTACTTTTCCAAGACCTAAAATACCAATATACCAACATTTAAACAAAATTCCTTCAGACGTCAAAAAGTTTTATTGATTGCTCGTTTTCTACTCATCGGATTGAAATAATAAGTACATAAGTTTGTAAGTCAAACCCTAAGCTATCGAACAATGAAAACTACATTGCAATCAGTCTAGTAGTTTTTACGTGATGTGTGAACAGACTAACAGACTTTTAAATATGTTTTATTATTTTTCAGTAGGTTATTTTTAGTACCGTACATCTTTTTTTTTATCTTCTTTTAACGTTTTTCTTGGTACTTACTGCTTTATTATAAGTACAAATGCTCTTCATTTTTGGGTACAGTACCGTGACATACCTATTGACTGACTGACAACGCCCAACCTAAACCGTTGGACCTACGTATTTGAAATTTGGAGGAGTATTCCTTAAGTATCCTAGAGGTGAACTACGGAAGTAACTATAAACCGTAAACCATGAATACCAATTCTAAAAAAAACCCTATCTTGCGGGGACCCTTTAATTTACCGGTATGAATAGTATCCAATGTCCTACCTCGTAGTATAAACTCGAATCATGCCAAGTTTCATTTGAATTCATTCAGAAGTTTCGGCATGATGCGCGTCCAAGTTAAAGACAGATAGACAGAAAGACAGACAAAAGAAAAATTAAAAAAAAAACAGTTTTTGCTTCAGAACGAATATAGAATAGCCTCCAAAAAATATACAACATATCTTCAATGTACAGAATTTGGACCCCTATCACGCAGGAACCCTTTATTTTTTTGGGATAAAAAATATTCCCGATTTTCACCTATCATATAAACTATGACCAAGGTGATGTGCCAAGGTGCATCGACATCCTTCTAGTAGTTTCAGACAGGTAAGTGTTTTTTTAAATTACTTTCAACCACTGCGGGAACCGTTTAATTTTTCGGGATGAAAAGTATCAATTTCCTACCTCGTAGTATGAACTCAAATCATACCAAGTTTCATTTAAATTCATTTAGTAGTTTCGGCGTGATACAGACAGACAAACAGACAAAAAATGAAAAAAATAACCGTTTTGGCTTCAGTATGGAGGCTGTTCTGTAGAAAAAAAAACCTCAATATCTTCAATGTACAGAATTGGACCTTATACAGTTTTATTATAAGTATACAGATTTAATTTTTATTATAATAATTACCAATAATTTGTATACATAATGGTATACAAACGGTTCAGTTGGCCGGTCAAACGGACTACGGAAAAAAAACAAACTATTGTACAGTTGGCCGGACTTCGGAAGATTTTTTTCATTCACTTCATGCACACGCATATCTGTAATTTTGAACCTCCGTTGAGATTCAAACTATTTGAAAATATTCAACCGGACCATGTAAAATAGTATTTTTTTGGCTTTGGTACACAGCCACAGGTTTGTGGTAAACAGCCTCTAAAAAATATATATAATATTTTCAGTATACATAATTTGGACCCCTAACCCGCAAGAACCCTTTATTTTTACGGGATACTTTTTATCCCGTAAAAATAAAGGGTTCTTGCGGGTTAGGGGTCCAAATTATGTATACTGAAAATATTATATATATTTTTTAGAGGCTGTTTACCACAAACCTGTGGCTGTGTACCAAAGCCAAAAACAGTTGGCTTTCGTACTGTCTTTGTTACCTATTTAGACATGTTTTTTTCTTCATTCTATAAATAACTAGCTGTAACCGTAGCATCGCACACGTGGCCATTTCTCTAGGTTAAAAGAACACTATTA